>JAUCNO010000710.1:8931438-8942488 GCA_032353835.1 Enteromius viviparus | reverse complement strand
TAGAGTTAGAAGCAACATAATATATATTTTAACTGAAAGCCCTGCTCCTCTCAGCTGCTAACAGAACAGTGTGAACGCGCCAGGAAAACAAGAGCTCGCGCTGCACTACCAGAGACTCGCTGAGGTTTGTCCAAGAAGTCTATAGATTCGTCTCTAGTCGCTTTTAGGGAAAAATGTCGCCAAGGGGTCTTAAAAGTCAAATATAGCGACACAGGAATTGTAGTTCCCGCTACCTCCCGTTGGCCTGAGCAAACTTTTCTCAGAAGACCTACCGTTTTATCGAGTCATGCAACCACGATAGTATCAAAAAAATTTGCTATTGAGGTTTGACATTATTTACAATACCGTTATATCCCTAATTATTAGTGACATGTTTTGCAGCAAAATCTCTTTGACCAAATAAAAGTTAAATGCCATTTGATTGGCAGTGAACATAATCCCCCAAAAGGTCATTCATGCAACTAAGAAACCAAAACTATGTGCCCATCTAACTAAGAGAGAACTAAAATGTAACATGTGAAACTTTACATAAATTGTATATAAACAAAGGTCTATAGATCATACAGCTTCCATCGGCTCTTAGAAAGTATGTTTATGACTGAAGGGACTAACTTGTTTTGGGGAGAGAAGAGGAAGACGGACCAATCCTCCCTGGTCTCACACCAGTCTGGTCTGTACACCTCTATCATCTTCTGGATCCGGAAACATAGACTCTGACGACAAAAAAAGACGTATTTAGTTCGCAAAAATGAGGGTTACGATTAATTCTACAGTATTCTGGATGTGAGAACTTTCTTGGAAGTACATTAGATAGCTGAAGCAGTTATGAAATGGAGCTTTCCAATGTTTCAGGTCCCCTTGGAGCTGCCATGTTACTCTTAATTGCTTACAAAACAAGAGAGTCTGGCTGTAAAAAACAAAAGTCTGGCTGTAAATTAAAAACTGAAATCCTACTGCCATCTGTTAGCGTTCCTCCTCAACAGATAATAATTGGGTGATTTTCATTGTGTAGTCGATTGTATGTGCAACTGGCTCTGCTTCAAGAAGATTTTTTACAGGGACCCGTCCCACTTAAGATAATTTCCATTTAAAAGACAATTCTTATTTTCATCAAAACCAATTTAGCTCCAACGTTTGAAACTCTTTCTTTCATGAAACACCAATTTCTAAAACTCCATAAATGGCAGAAGTCTTCTAAATCTATACTGTACAGTTTAAAAAGATAGGGTCGGGTAAGACTTTTATGATCACCAAGCAAATTTAACACATCCTGGCTGTCTGAATTGCTTCCTCTGCCACAGTATAATTTCAGCTCCTTTTCATGAACTCAAGCTGCGTCGACGAGACGCTATGGGAGCACCCTCAGCATGACGGCTCTGAATCGTGTGTTGAATCAGGCAATGATGAGTTGGGACGTCATAGGCGGGTGACGTCATTGGCCAGGAAGGATATAAGCACGTGGAATGCGGCCGGCAAACTAGCTTTTTGTCATTCAGCGAAGCGCTCTGTGCTGACTGTGTGTTTGTCCTAGCTTAAAAAGTGTCTTTGTCAAAGAGAAAAAGAAAAGAAAAGAAAAGAAAAGGGGCGAGGGCGACTAACCATCTTACAAAATGCGTGTTCTTCCGTGCAAGACAGCTATTTAAATTGCCGGTTAACACACACTTGATTTGTAGTCTGCCGGGAAGCAAAGCATATTTATGCAGTTCTCCAATAAAATGGGAAAACTGCAGGTGTTGTGAAACAATAAAAGAAGAAAACACTTACGTGTGCTTTGCTCCCGGGGTATCTCTTTAGTGAAAAAAAGAGCCTCGATAAGCGCTAGCCATTCGATGAACGAAGCGCGTTCTGCTACTTGCCCTCGTGGTTACAGGCGTACTAAGCTGACCTGCGAAGGCTTTGGAAACCGCTGAGACGTTCGCAACTGAGCTCTCATGAGGGACCGAGCGTAGCTTCACCCGAGGGTGGGCTGCGTCTATAAAACATCATCCCTCGAATATCATCAGAGATCAACCTCGAGAGGCTGGTTCCCTTAGTAAACTATTTGGCAGCGTGGAAGCTACTTCCAAATGTGTCTCAATGGTTCTTTCGTACTGTAGAAAACGAGGTCAACCTACTGCGTTTTGCACCGTTCTGGCCGAGCCGAGTTTGGTTCTCGGACCTGATAAACCTCCTAGACGGCCCTACATGGAAAATTCCGGTCAGGAGGGACCTTCTCTCACAAGCGGGTTTCACAATATTCCACCCCCGTCCGGAGTTGTGGAGTTTGAGAGTCTGGCCCCTGAGGGGGCCAACTCATAGCCACAGGCCTCTCAACCGAGGTGGTAGAGACCCTTCTCCAATCCAGAGCTCCATCCACGAGAAAGCTGTATGGCCTAAAATGGAAATTATTCACCTCATGGTGTAAAGAGCGCCAGCAAGATCCAGTTAACTGCCCAGTTGGTACAGTGCTAGAATTCTTGCAGGCTAGGTCCGCTACTGGGGTCACTCACTCCACCTTGAAGGTTTACGTGGCAGCTATATCAGCCTACCACTTCTCTCTTGGTGGACATACTTTCAGTAAAGAACCCCTGGTCATACGCTTCCTCCGCGGTGCGCTACGGTTGAGGCTGCCAGTACGGTCCCCCGCCGAGGCTAGCAGTCAGAGCGCACTTGACACGCGGTGTGTCGGCCTCGAAGGCCCTGCTAACAGGGGTCTCCATGGTCGATATTCGCAGTTGTCTGATTCTATGGACTGGATCTCTGAGCCACTACGTGCTCTTCTATTCTTTCGCCCTAGCTGTGCACAAACACACACTAGGCAGGGATTTAAAGTCTGGAGGCGTGGGCATCTCGTTCCCATAGAGTCTTGTCGACGCAGCTCGAGTTCCTGAAAATGAACCTCTCAGGTTATTTATATAACCTTGTTCCTTGAAGAAACGAGACGCTGTGTCTCGAAACCACACTTTTAGCATCCCCTGCTGGCGCTCCGCTGCATGACAGGAGCTAGTTTGCCGGCCAAATTCCACGTGCTTATATGCTTCCTGGCCAGTGACATCACCAGTTAGACGTCCCAGTTCATCATTGGCTGATTCAACACACGATTCAGAGCCGTCATGCTGAGGGCGTTCCCATAGGGTCTCGTTCCTTCAAGCAACAGGGTTATATACATAACCCGAGACATTTTCCTTTGAACAATGGCTCAAAAATCATATTTTAATCATTGTGTGTAGATGCATTGTGCCAGGTTAGATGGCAATCACTTCAAATGTCAATAGCTGCCAGTATGTGTAAATGAGATTTGAGGGCTATTTCGGAAGTGATGATCAGTAAATACAAACTTCATTTTTGTCTGTTACTCACCCGGAGCTATAGTATGGGTATAGAAGACTTAGAATATAACATGAACTGCTTTTATGGTGCTTTCCTTTTTGTAACGTTTGCCGCTCAACATTCAGCTAAATATCTACTTTTGATTTCCACAGAAGAAATCACTCATATGAGTTAGTAACGCAATTACAGAAAGAGTGAACTATCCCTTAAAAACATTTTTAATGGTCACTTACATAGTCCAGCTCATCGTCCAGATCCTCCCTGTCCTTGCGTGTATTGACCTGAGGGTAGACTTCATTGATTATTTGCGGTTGAACTGACGGTGTCTTCCCATTACAGTCCTGGTGCTCTCCAACGCTTCCCAGACCCCCAGAGAAGCTTTTTTTACGTTGCCGGGGATGCAGAGGAGGCAAGGCTGGTCCGGGCACCTGCAGCAGCTCAGGAAGCTCCAGAGAGAGAGCCCGCCGTTCTCTGCGTGGGACGAAGTGTCTGGAGAGCAGCGCCGGGTGCAGAGGAGGGGGCGGAGGAGACAGCAGAGACTCCCGCTCAGCGGGGCGAGAGTGAGGGCTACGGACCCTTAAACTGCCTCCGCCCCCCATCCCCAGGCATCTAGAGGATCGACCCAAGCTGTTCCAGCTTGACCTACGACTCCATACTCCTGGCCCTGCGGGCCGTCCCCAGTTGTGGTACAGAGAGGCTCGTCCTGGACACTGAAGTGCATAAAATACAAGTCAATATATGAACATGATTTTAAGCACACACACAACCTTTGTTTCATTCCAAACACACACACTACAAGACTGACCTATACAAGACTTTTAAACTATTATATTAATATTAAATATTAAACGGCTGTTACAGACACTTCCAGTGTGAATTACTGTGAGACAGGCTGACAGTACTGTAGTTGTGAGTGCTGCAGCAGTAATCAAACCCTTTTGAAAACCGGCTGACCTGTCAACAGGTGTGCAGGCTGTTCTAAAAGGGTGAGAAAATGAGTAAAAGGGCAACTCTGGGAAGTGTCATCCATTAAGCTATCAATTCTTCCATCAGGCTATTTGGAGAATTGCTATGTACTTTGTTGCTTTTGTGAGAACACATTTTAGAAGTGTAAATCAAGTTGCGAGAACGATGAACTAGCCTGCATTTCATAGTGTACACACATGCTTAAAAATGTGCTTGTATTGTGTGCTTCAAGAATTTTTAAGTGACAAATGTGCTCACATACAGTACAGTGTAATTGTATAGATGCTTATAGTTGCTTATGAATGGATAGATTAAATAGCAATTTTAAAAGTCGCTGTAATATATATTTTTAGAAAGTATGTACAAAGTAAGTACAAAAATGATTACATATCCAAAAGTATTCTAAATTAATTGTATTATTAAAATTCAACAAATAAATTACAAATAAATTAATTTGCTGTGCATTATTTACATTATTGCCTAGCAATATTAACACATTCTGAGTTTTTTTTAAATTGATGGGTTTAGGTGATTGGATATCATTAGAGATCAGACAACAGTTATTTTATTTTTTAAATTACCATACATTTACATATTAATCAACACTTTGCACTATTTGCTTGGCATAATTAACATTATGCTTCCATTGTCCACAGGAATCCGATGAAAAACACGTTTATTGGAACGAATACAGCACCACACCCAGTTTTGGGTGTTACATGATTACATAATTCCTGGTGAATCTGACTAAATGAAAGATAGCGCATACAAACAAGCCACTCTTTCTGCTCATTCTTAGCAAATTCCCCCTCACTGTCTAGAACCCTCATAAAAAGCCAACCTCCTCACAAGGGCTGTTATTATTTAAACCATTGTAAAAATAATTATGTAGTTTATAAGTTGCTCTCAGCTCTTCGAGTGCCCGCTCAATGACCCTCTGTGTGCATGCTAATATAGTGCAAGCTAGACAAGTAGAGGCTCTCTAAGTGCTGAGTAAGTGTCTTATTAATGGTTGGTAAAATGCTAATACATGCAGAGCTGATGGATAATTATTGTGTTCTTTGTGCTTTTTTAAGAGGGTTTGGATTGCTGGAGCGGTGTGATATAGCTTCGGTGCCCTCTCGGTGAGTAAGACCCTGAAATGAATGGCAGGTTGACTGCAGCATGCACAATAGCTCACCAGCGCCGTCTGCTCCAGGCTAGCCCTGCCCAGAGAGCTCACGCTACTCTTGCGGGAACCCAGGGCAAAGCTCAGCCTTTCAGACGGGTACAGGCCCCTGGCGTTTGGTGCAGGTGCCAAATCCAGATGGCCATTAGGGGTCAAAGTGGAAATCTTGGGATCTGCACAAACACACATGCCAAGACTGATTAGATCTCAAACACATCAGAAGGACTCTAGCTTTGAGAAACACTAGTAAGTCAAAATAAGTCAATAAGCAAAAAACTATTTGTTTTGTGTTTGTTCAGCGGAACTAAGAAGTATATTCTGCCAAGTCTTTTAAAGTTTCAAGCTTGTGTGATTTCTGGTATTTCTAAATCCGTTTCTCATGCCAGGCGACACTGGTGGGAGCGTGTAAGTTTGTCTTCCGTCTGTGGAGAGCGTAAGTGTGTACATGCATTATTCATAACAGCATGTCCTTAGATCTCCCGACGGCATGACTTTTTTTCTTTTTTGACCAGATATTAATGAGACATTTCAATGCATTACTTTCAGTTACTCAGTTAGAGTTTAGGATATTGCATTTTAGCATTTTGTCACAATAACTAGTCTATCTGTGGGGTCAGCAAAAGTTGGAAAAATATTTTTTTTAAGACGCCTTTTATGCATAAAAAGGTAGTACTACTTTGAAAATGGTTACAATGTAAAATAGCTATTTTCTATTTAAAATTAAATTTTCTATTTAATTTATTCCCGCCATGGCAAAGCTGAATTTTCAGCAGCCACTTCTCCAGTCTTCAGTGTCACTGATCCTTCAGAAACACTACCAACCTGCTGATTTGGTGCTCGATTAACATTATTATTGGCAATTTAGAAAACAATTGTGCTGTTTATAATTTTGAGGAAATTGTGATTTTTAATCATAAAGAGAAAAAACAGCATTTATTTGTAATAAAAACAACAAACAAAAACAAAAATCTTACTGAACCCCAAACTCAATACCAAACGATGAATGACTAGCTTAAACTAATTAAAATTATTGACATAATACAACATTTACATCTAGACTTATCACTGACAAACCTCTACCAACAAAATTACTTTTAAAAAGTCAAAATATAGAAAGGCTTACCATTTGAATGTTAACACATAGCTGACCACAGTACAGTGTCATGTCATTTTGTAAAAGACTGTTATTAGCCTTCAGATTATCTGAAAAGGAGCTCTGAACATGAACACATTTCTTCTCAGAATGAACCAAATAAATAAATAAATAAATAAAATAAAAATGCAGCACTGCACAGAAGGTTCAAAAGCACAAGGAAAAACACAGCTGCTTTAAGAACACTTCCTTAGTTAGTTCACATCTCAGTACCTGACAGCTGGAGCGAATCTTTTTTCTCAGTTTCTTCTAAGTTACAAGAGGATCTGTCATCATCTGAGTAGGAACGGTTAGCATCACCCTGTCACAGACAAAAAAAACAGGGACACAAGGTCAAAATGGCACAAGATTCACATGGCACCGGGGTATCACTCTGAAACTTTTAGTAGAGTGTAGATTCCATTAGTTTATAACCGTAGTGTTGAACATAACCCTTGACAATATTATTTTAGCACTGTGTAAGCCATAGACAAATAACAGACGAAAAGTAAGGGGCATGATCTCTTTTGTAAAACAACTAAACAGCCCTGAGCCTTTTTTAATAGATTTGTCAATTTCCCTCTGAAAGTCAATCGCATTTGCTCTAGTTCCCCACTCACCCTCACACAGTGCCTCAGATCTAGACCATAACCTGGAGGCCCACTTCTACATGCTCCCTAGAGAGACAACCTACTCCTGCAGTCTGCATACCTGCCCGTGAAGCCCTATTTACACAAGCATGCCCATCGAAAATATATTCACAGACAAGAACAACAAAAGCCTGTGGAAAAATGCCCCAGGACAGCGGTAAGTTATTAGAGCCATGCCATGTTCTCCCTGTCATTTTGTTGCTATACACCAGCACAAATTTAACCCCGTTATGAAAAGCGCCAGAGCCAACAGATGCTTTTCATAATAATGTATTCAAATCAACTCAGTGAGCATGAAATATTAATATTCAGCAGCTAAATCCAAAAGTTATTGGCCCTATTACGTCGGAGATCGGTTTGTGCATCAACCAAAACGCTCGATTTCTCCAATGCCTTGCGGTGTGTACCTTACCTCAGCCTGAAATCCTTCCACTAAGATAGCCACAAGCAGATTGAACAGAACATAGTTTCCAAAAGTCATGAGCGCAACGAAATACAGGGCAGCCAGGGGCGAGGTAGAGGCCATGCCGTTATACAAAACCATGTTCCAGTCCTCTTGAGTAAGGATCTGCACACAAACAAATACACAGGCAAAAAACAAATATACTTTACATTACAATTTTTAATGGAAGCAAATTAGCTTGATAAATAAATGAACAAATAAATATGCATTAAAGAGTTTATAGATTTGTATTACTTTATTACTTTTTATTTAATTTTTCATTATATGTATTTTATTTTTACTTACTATTTAATTTATACAGGAAAAATATAAATAACTATTTATATCTAATGCTTTTCCTTTTTTATATATTGTAATAAAATGGCCAGTAAAATAAATAAATGCATGCATACATACATATTGATATCATTAGATTATATTAATTCTATATTTTGTTTTTCACACATCACTGTTGTGCCCAACTGCACAACACACAATAGCCAATAACGATTCATATTTTATTTATATTTTTCATTTTTTATTATTTAAAAAGCCCATGAATAATGTCATATTATGTATCCTTCTTATTTTTATTTTATATAGCAAAAATACATAGATATTTGTTCTCTGATTTTTATTGTATATAACAAAAGGAAGAAATGAATGCGTGTGTTTGATGATAAACGGTTTATATTATTTAAAGAAAATTATATATTATATATGTAAACTTTACATATTTATTTAATTAAATGCATTTTATTTTTTGTATATTTGTTTAATATAAAGAAAACATAAATAAACATTTATATCTAATGCTTTCCATTTTTTATTTATTGTAATAACAAATAAATGCATACACAAATACTGATATCATCTCATATTAAATTATTTCTGTTTTGTCTCTCTATTTATTGTCCATAATAGACACGCTAATAAATATAAATATTACTATTTTAACAATATAAAAAATAGTATATACAAACTATAATAATTATGAAGACAGTTATGACCAATTTTCTATAACAATACCATGTAGTAGTCTAAAGCTTCCATCTCCACAGAGAATACCCAGGTGTCTGCGTGTGATTAAAATGTGTTTTCACCCAGTTCCCACTTGCCCCGTGTTCCCCGTCACCAGCAACAGTGCTTTCATAAGTGAGATGAGTTTTGAGAGCTCTACACACCTGAAACACTGTGACAATGGCCCAAAGCAGGGAGTCAAAGTTTTTCCTGTCAGGTACTGTGTCCCCAGCCTCTGTCTTCAGGCTGAACTTGCAGCCAAATATGTGCATTCCCAGAATACTGCAGAAACAAACACACGAACAAGCTCTGAATGCACGTTTAGATATTCTGATACCGTATGCTTCCCATCGACCTCAACAGGATGTGAGATGAATGAGTCTGTCAGAGATGAGGAGCCTATAAAAATGATATCAGCGCTGTGTGAGGAGACATATGTCCTGGTTGGCCAGCAGCCAGAGATGAGGCCAGTCACGCTGGAGAGACGGATCACAGAATACAGAATGAAACAAACACCTAGAGATAAATGAGATGGGGTGATGCTATAAACATACAAACAATGTTGGCGGTAGCATGTTACTAATGACAAATTTTACATAATCAGGTCGTAAACATGTTACATTTATAAGGAAATATGCGAGTATAACTGAACAATGCTTACTCATGGTGCAAAATCTTTGTTGTATGTGCGATTATAATGGGTGGTTCTAGACAGTGTGTATCATGCTTAGCAGTGACACACAGACCATTACAATGATTTCTTGCCACCTACTGCCATATTTACTACTTAAAAACTGCAAAACTTGAACAAAAAAGCTGATAAATATGAATAGTGGACAATATATCAGAACCAGGGGACTGCATCAGCGCAGTGGTGGATTTGCTCTGTCCTGAAACACTCAGATATGGTCAAATTAAACTTTATTTTTATGCTTCGTGGTTGTGCACAGTTTAAGACTGTATGGAAGTCTATATGAAAAATATGCTTGTATAAAACGGTGCCTACTGTATATAAAATGGTGATGGTCCTGTGACATGTTTACACTTTTCTGAAGAAGAAAAAAATCCCTGGGAAGTACTGTGATCTCCACCAAGTGATAATAAAAATAATAAATAAATTCATGCAACGCAATGTTGTACCGCATTACTTTATCCGTAACATTCCACACAGTTTCATACAAAGCACCCAGTGACAAATGTGTTTCTTTCCTCATCTGTGTTCAGCAGTTCTCTATGCAACAGAGCAATGATGAAGCAGATTAATAATTGGCACAAATATAGCTTCCAGTCTGTAATGCTGATTCATTCTCTCCATTGGCTCCATCCATACGTCATCCCAGGCATCTGCTAACAGTTACGAAAGCCTGTTGACTGTACCCGCAGGCTGGAGACGACTCTATCCATTTAAGAGACATAAATCAGGACATTGTTTTCAGATGAGGGGTTATAAATTGAGATGGTTGGCGAGGGGGGAAGGGGATATGCTGAAAGCTAAACGTGAGTTGGAAAGACGGATCGGCGGGATTGGTTTATGCACTCAATCCTGCAGCAGCCTCCATCTGTCTCGGTGCACTCTGCTGGAATTGCAGCGCTGCGGGGGAAAGGCGGGAGAGTCAGTGGGCACCAGGGGCCTGAGTGTTATTGTTCTGCCCTCCATCAATCTCACTTTGATCCTTATGGGCCTGTCACTCGCTGCTGAAACTAAGGTGTACACTACTGTGCAGCTGAGACGCTCAGCCATGCAGAGCCCCGCGTGATCCAGCTGCTGTCAGCTGTGAGATTTTATAAAGCCTCGCTGCTTTGTGTGATAAAGTGTGTGGCGTTTATTACAAACAAGAGTGCGTACGGCTGCGGACAGAGACTATGAGTAAGCACACAGATGTGAGTGAGTTTCATTTACCTACAATTGCATATTGAGACTAATTGAATGCGATAATGAAGAATACATAAAATAAATGAATGAATATATAAAATATAATAATATTAAATAAATAGAAACATTATATATTAAACTATATATGTATATATATACAAAGTGGGTATAGAAAGTATTCAGACCTCCTTACATTTTTTACTCTTTGTTTTATTGCAGCCATTTG
This sequence comes from Enteromius viviparus, assembly GCA_032353835.1. NCBI lineage: Eukaryota > Metazoa > Chordata > Actinopteri > Cypriniformes > Cyprinidae > Enteromius > Enteromius viviparus. The sequence goes on along the minus strand of JAUCNO010000710.1, from coordinate 8,931,702 downwards.
CTAAAATCATTCAAGTTAATTTCTTTATCCTTATTAATGCACACACAGCACCACATATTGACCAAAAAACACAGAATTGTTTACATTTTTGCAGATTTATTAAAAAAGAGAAACTGAAATATCACATGGTCTTAAGTATTCAGACACTTTGCAAAGTATTTAGTAGAAACACACTTTTGATCGAATACAGCCATGAGTCTTTTTGGGGAAGTTTTTCACACCTGGATTTGGAGATCCTCTGCCATTCCTCCTTGTAGATCCTCT
>JAUCNO010000710.1:8919523-8931338 GCA_032353835.1 Enteromius viviparus | reverse complement strand
AGACAGGTGTGTGGCTTTCCTAATCAAGTCCAATCAGTATAATCAAACACAGCTGGACTCAAATGAAGGTGTAGAACGAACTCAAGGATGATCAGAAGAAATGGACAGCACCTGAGTTAAATATATGAGTGTCACAGGGTATGAATACTTAGGACCATGTGATATTTCAGTTTTTCATTTTTTTTTTCTGCAAAAATGTCAACAATTCTTTTTTTTTTGGGCTGCTGTGTGTACATTGCTGAAGGAAAAAATGAACTTAAATGATTTCAGCAAATGGCTGCAATATAACAAAGAGTGAAAAATTTAAGGGGGTCTGAATAGTTTCCGTACCCACAGTATATTTACAGTATATATATATATGAAATGCTTTATGTTGTTAGGTCTGAAACTCTGAAAATCATTTATCCCGTATATTAAAGAGAAAAAATAAAACATTTCATACACTACTACTAACTACTATAACAATGTTTGAGTTTGATGAGATTTAAAATAAATAAATGAATAATAAGAATGTGATATGATCCTTCAGGAATTATTCTAGTGTGCTGATTTTGGTGGTATAGAATATTTTCAAATTATTATTTGTAACGTTCCCAGCCTGTTATGCCATCTAGCGCCTCTAGAGGACACTCCCTTTATGTCAGTTTACTCTGTTCTCTCATTCTTATACCGAATTCAATCTCCCAGAATGCACCTCTCCTTCACAGCTGTTCCTTTTTGTCTTCAATCCACTACTCATTAACACCTGTATAAATACCAGGGTTTTATCCCCTCATTGTGAAGTATTGCGATTGTATTCCAACTCTGAGCATTTCCTTTCTGTATTTGTTTTCGTGTATTTAATTCTGGATTGTTCTTCTTTTCCTCCCCCATGGAATATTTGACTGTGTACCTCGACTACGATTTAAGCCTTACCCTGAACATACTGTACCTGTATGCCAATGTGTAACCCTGGTCTGCAGACCTTGAATAAACCTCTCCACATGGATCTGCACGCTTCTAATTCTATCATTACATTATTAATTTTTAATGGAATATTTTTATGGAAATCGGGGTGCATTTCCAGGTTTCTTTAATGACTAAAGTTTATAGGAACAGCATTTATTTGACTTTAAATAATTTTTATCATTATAAATGTTTTTACTGTTACTTTGGATGTTTAATGTGTCTTTTCTGAATAAAAGTTGCTAATTTATATTACTGTTCATATATAATTATATTAAGTGCTAATATATATTGACATTGTTAACAGGGCTAATTTGTTGAGCTTTACAAAACAATTATATGTGCAATAACAGAAAACTATAAAATGCACTTTTTTGCAATTAAAATCAGTTGATAATCAAAAATAATAATAATAATTATAATAATAATACATAATATATGAACAACTAAATAATTCTTAGATTGTAGACAAATCACTAAAATGGACCCCATTCACAGAAAGTCATTTTAAAGTCACTGCAGTGCCCTGCTTAGAATGAGCTCTGCACCCTACGGCCGTAAGTAAGAAGGCCTCGTCCACAGCATATCTCAGGGGTACAGAATATAATTACAGTTAATCGAACGCTTATGAGGCTTTTGTTTTGGCCAGAGACAGCGCTGAGTGGATAAACACCTATTACAGCAGTCAATGTCATACCGAGAGACATCACATTGCAGTAGTCTCCTGGGGCTTTGGTCAGGACAGGCTCAGAGAAGAAGGTATTCCGGCTCTAATGTGTGTGCTTTATGTTCTGCTGTAGCGCAGAGATAGTCTCTATTGTGAGACAAATACAGTGTCCTGTCTTGTTCTACAATGACACAAAAAGGTGACTCAGGTGTCTGAGACTGATCTGGTAATTCAAATCTTGTCACCTTTACTTATAGCGCTTTTTACAAGAGTGCCAAAGCAGAATGAGAGTCCAAACAGCTTATGAAAACATCACAATAATCCACAAGTAATCCAGATGACTTTCATTCTGACGGCACCCATTCACTATGTATTGGTGAGCAAGTTTACCAAATGTTTTAGCACATTCTCATTTTTGTGTGAGCTAACTATTCCTTTATCAGTAATAATTAGGAAAACAAAGCAAAAAAACTAAATAATAATAATAAATAATAATAATTAGGAAAGCAGTGTATAATCAATGATGCAAACTTCAAATCAAATATGCGATATAGCAGCTCTACAATGATAATACTGTTATTATTCAGCTTAGGTTAGTTTAATTTTGAATCAGTTCTGCTGAAAAGGTCATTAATTATGAAACAAGTTCATTTCAGCAATAAGCAGAAGACAATAGTGTCATCGTTCAGCTTGAGTTGGTTTAATGTTGAGTTCATTAACAATACTGTGAAATTCATCAGTTATAAAACCAATTTATTTCAGGTAAACAGCATCTCAACAAAACACAGTAGCGTCATCGTCCTGCTTCGATTCAGCCAAAATTAAAATTCTGATATTATTTATCACCATATTTGAAACCTACAACATTAAACATTCTTTCTTCTAAAATTTTAGAAAAACACCTTTTTTTCACACAATGGAAGTCAAAGGGATATCGATTAATCCTATGTCAACCCTATGTTTTGACACAAATGACAAAACATCTTGACTTTTTGCAGAAGAAAGAAAGTCATTTAGGTTTGGAACAACATGTGCTGATTATTTTCACATCATTTAGCTTGAGCTACAAATCAAATCAATTGAAAGACAGTAATTTAACTGCATGCTCGTTAAGTGTTTTTCCGAGAATACTTCATAAGTCACCAATGAGCACATCAAATATTAATCACCTAACTTATTTGCGCGCTCTAATCCTGAAATACCATTTTGTTGGCAAAATACTTGTGCCAGATTTTTCTTTGATCTGTCGGCAGTAGGACAACTCCGCTTTACTTTCAGGCAGTCTTAGCAACAGATACTAACAAACTCTAAACACCTTGTTGTAGCATTCAAACACAAGATGCATCAAAACGTCAACTAATTTTCTCCTTGAGATTATATGAACAGCCCTAGTCAAGAAAATGACACACATACATTATCAATGAACAGGATATGAACAGTTAATAGGCAGGTGAATGACTACAAGTGCAGCAATTATAAATCGCTCCATATGGTGAAAAATGAATAATAAAGGTATTGATTGCAACCGAGGTCTTGGATTTCTATTTCATACAGGTGAGAGGCTCGCTTTGCAGATTTTCAATTACATTCTCAAAAGCCTCCTGTGATTACAGATTGTTATGAACCCCACACGCACAGCGCGTGACATAAAAAGCTGCAGACGCACAATTACAGTGGCCATGACTTTAAAGCCCCAAAGTCCCCGCATGTCTCATTGCCCAGGAGTTTTTCAGAGCCCAGGTCCCCTTCCCTTTCAATTAAAACACATGAAAGAAAGGAATTCAGCCCTCATTCACTCCTGGGAACGCAAACGGTCCTCTTGCTCTTATTCTATGCAGGGTCTTAATTACCTGAGATAATTACTTTGTACATTGAAGCAATTATTGCCATTTCTGCTGGGACGTGCGAGCGAATCTGAGGGGAGCAGAGGAGAAGAATCCATGAGTAGAGATGTGAGGAGATCAGCTCCATGCGGTGACTCAGGTATCATGGCTACAAAAAAAAAAAAAGGACGGAAGAGATTGCTAAGTGTGCTAATTGCTACGTTTAGCCTCTGCGTGCCCTTCTCTTTTTTTCTCTCTATTCTGAGGATTGCTCACTTTTGGGTGTATTAGTCAAATTGTAGATAAGGAGAGCCGTTCAATAACACCTCCAACAAGCCCCATAAAAGTTAAATTAGCTCTATTAGCTGCTTAAAGAGAATGTTAGACCTTGACAGGCATCTCGGCCTCTTGTGTGCGAGCCTCTGGAGCTCTCGCTCCTTCTCGAAGTGAGATGGATAAGTGTGTACTTTTACTACAGTGAAGAAAGCTCACTCTTAATGATTGCAGACAAATGGCAGAGGGATGAGTGTCAAAAGCAAAAGCATCAATGAATGGAGTGTTAGAGGAAGAAGTGGTGCGCCTGCTGTGTGTGTGTTTAGTGTGTGTGTGTCCTTCAAGAACAGATGCTATTAGGTTTCTTTCACTTAAAGGTGCCAGTGATCAGAAGTGCAACAGCTCTCTCTCTCTCTCTCTCTTTCTCTCTCTGTTTATTAGTGAGAGGCTGACATTTCAGCATTAGCCATTTTAAAACCCATCCTTTCGTTCATCCATCCACCAATCTGTCCATTACCATTACCCGTCTAGCTATCCATCCATACACATATTTACACTTAAATTTATCAATGTATCCATCTGTTTATCTGTTTATACATACACATACCCACCCATTTGTTCATAATTTCATCCAAATATCGATTTATTTTTTCTGCTTATTCGTCCATTTATCTGTTCACCCATCCATCCATTCATTCACCCATTTATCCAGTCATCCAACCATGTAAATTGACACCAATTACTAATCAATTTATGTAAAACTGTAGGCATATCGCAAAATGTAAATTAAAACATAAATATTAATGCAAGTAAAATATTGGCGAACAGCTAATAATTAATTTAACTGATAATACCCATGTATGTGTTTAAACATTTAAGTAATTCAGATATCATTAATATTATGTATTCTTTCCATCCAGTCTTCTGCCAACTTATAATAAACAAGAAGTACTACAGTTACTACAAGTAATTATCCACCCATCCATCTATCCATCAAAAAAAAAAAAAACCTTTATGAAAATATTTAAAACTTCAGAAGTATCTACAGTAGTCCTTCTAAAATATAAATTTATATGAAGTTATATTGCCAAAATTTAATCAAAAGATAAATCTAAATACTTGCAAAACATCAGTGAACATCTAATAAAGCCTTTATCTGTAAACAAACTTCTAATTCAAGTAAACTTTGCTACAAAAGTATTCTCAACTACAAAGAGCCAGAAAATTCTGATGGCAACCCCAAAAGAATGCAGAAAAGCAAAGACTCCAGGTGGCTTTTAAACTATTATTGTTCAGAATAAAAGAATAGGGAGAAAAAAAACTGTTGAAACTCTCACAGGCTGTGTATGTTCAGTGAGTTTAATCCACACTGATGTCTGCTGCTATTCAGGGCACACACCCCATCACACTGCGCTTGTTCTCCCAGACCAAACAAGAGGCAGGTCGCCTTTGAAACCCGTTCCCCCTCCGAACCCCCCATCACGTCCCACACCATCCGCACAACGCCATCAAGGGGCATATTTTATTGGGCTTCAGAAATACCACGTGTCATTAATATGCACACATGGGAGAGGCAGAAAATGTCACGCACACAAATGCAGTCCATTCAGTCCCTTTGAGCTGCTGAGTGCAGGCACACACAAAAGACATTCAAACCACTTTGTGATGTAGCACACACACTCATACATGCATCAGTCTCATGATAAATGCTGCATTCCAATAGGAGTTTGATTCAGATAATGTGGCAACACGAATTTCACAGAGGACCAAAGAGTGCTCATCCGTTGCTTTCCCAACACGAAGCTGTCAGCTGCACACCAATCCTTGCCAAAACTTCAAAAGAGATCCATCCCCTAAGATTTTGATTCGTACTAATGAGCCAATGTTCAATGTTCAATGTCAGTTAATATTGACCAAGGGAAAAGGATTTAACAGCAGTGCCTGTGAGTATTAGGGGAGATGGCATTTGGAACTCAGGGACTTTTATTTATTTATTTATTTACTTCATGCCAGCTTTGGCATTGAGGAACATTAATGCCGTATTCTGCTGACTTTGAGAATGAGAATCCTGCGGTGTTATCACATGCCTCATGCCATGACCTTGACTGAAATTTCTTCATTGACCAAAAAGGTATTTTTGTGGCCAATGCTTTTTCTTGCAATTTTTTCCCTCATTAATGTACACACAGCACCCCATATTGACAGAAAAACACAAAATTGTTGGCATTTTTGCAGATTTATTAAAAAAGAAAAACTGAAATATCACATGGTCCTAAATTTTCAGACCCTTTACTCAGTTTTTAGTACCCTTTTGATCTAATACAGCCTTTTTTCCGAAAGATTCAACAAAACCTGGATTTGGGCATCCTCTGCCATTCCTCCTTGCAGATCCTCTCCAGTTCTGTCAGGTTGGATGGTAAACGTTGGTGGACAGCCATTTTTAGGTCTCTTCAGAGATGCTCATTTGGGTTTAAGTCAGGGCTCTGGCTGGGCCATTCAAGAACAGTCACTGAGTTGTTGTGAAGCCAGTCCTTCAGCTTAGGGTCATTGTCTTGTTAGAAGGTTCGGCAGAGTCTGAGGTCCTCAGCACTCTGGAGAAGGTTTTCGTCCAAAAAAATAATCTTTCCTTCGATTGCAACCAGTCGTCCTGTCCCTGCAGCTGAAAAACATCCCCACAGCATGATGCCATGCTTCACTGTTGGGACTGTCTTGGACAGGTGATAAGCAGTGTCTGGTTTTCTCCACACATACCGCTTAGAATTAAGGCCAAATAGTTCTATCTTAGTCTCATCAGACCAGAGAATCTTATTTCTGACCATCTTGGAGTCCTTCTGGTGTTTTTTTAGCAAACTCCATGCAGGCTTTCATGTGTCTTGCACTGAGGAGAGGCTTCCGTCGGGCCACTCTGCAATGGAGCCCCGATTGGTGCAGGGCTGCAGTGATGGTTAACTTTCTACAACTTTCTCCCAACTGCATCTCTGGAGCTCGGCCACAGTGATCTTTGGGTTCTTCTTTACCTCTGTCACCAAGACTCTTCTCCCCCGATTGCTCAGTTTGACCGGATGGCCAGCTCTACGAAGGGTTCTGCTCGTGCCCAAACGTCTTCCATTTAAGGATTATGTTGGCCACTGTTCTCTTAGGAATCTACGTGCAGCAGAAATATTTTTGTTACCTTAACCAGATCTGTGCCTTGCCAGAATTCTGTCTCTGAGCTCTTCAGGAAGTTCCTTTGACCTCATGATTCTCATTTGCTCTGACATGCATTGTGTGTGGCTTTCCTAATCAAGTTCAAATAATTATTATCAAAAACAGCTGGAATCAAATAAAGGTGTAGAACCATCTTAAGGATGATCAGAAGAAATGGACAGCACCTGAGATGGATAGATGAGTGTCACAGCAAGGGTCTGAATACCTTTTTTAATAAATCTGCAAAAATGTCAACAATTATGTGTTTTTTCTGTCAATATGGGGTGCTGTGTGTACATTAATGAGAAAAAAAAAACTAACTTAAAGGATTTTTTAGCAAATGGCTGCAATATAAAACAAAGTGAAAAATTTAAGGGGGTCTAAATACTTTTGTATTCCGTATTCTTTTTTTTACATATATATATATATATTTATATATACATAATAAATATACAAAGTATACACACATATAGTATGCAACACTTTTAGTTTGAATGCAATTAATTGTTTGACAGCACCAATATACAGACACCCACACTTATAGTTAGTAAGGTAGTTAGGAGTGTTTTGAGTAAAAGTTATGTATTGGGAAGGAGTAGGGGTATAGAATACAGTCATGCAGAATATGTGTTCTATAAATACTAATGAACAGCCAATATGTTAATTATAGGCATGTTAATAGTTAATAGTACTGTAGTAATTGGTCCCTATACTAAACTCTTACTATGTATTATTCTTTTACTATTTCTCACAGAAAATATATGAATTAATAAATTAATCAATAAATAAATTTTTTCTATCTTTTGATTTTGTATGATAAAACATACAGTAAAGCAATTTACATCTACTCTTGCGCCCTAACTATCTTAAATAAGCCCACAAATAAATAATCTCATATTATGTATTTTTCTATCTTTTTATTTTTTTATTTAAAACTGTCCAAATACAAATGCATGAATATTTTTCTTCCTTTTTACTGTATATTAAAAAAAAAGCCAAGAGAAAGAAAATTTATGTCTGTGTGTTTAATGATAAAGTGTGTCTTTTATTACAAACAAGTGCGCACTAAGCACACCGATATGAAACGCAGTTTCATTCACCAATAACTGCACAAGAGACCCACAGGAATGCAATAATGAAGCTCAACCCACCTGAATATAAAGATAAAGAGCATTAGCAACATGCAGAAGGTGGCCACATTATCCATAGTCTTCATCAGGACCACCAGCTGTCTTCGAAGAGCTGGCATGAACCGCACCAGCTTTATGACCCTCAACAGTCTGAATGTCCTCAGGACGGACAGACCCCCATCAGACTGTCCAATGATCTCACATACACTATACACAAACACACACACACACACACACACACACACAAAGAGTTAGTATAATAGACTACAATGTATATAAAAATATATATCATAAAAAGGTGTTTCTTTAGCTTTCGGCACTTTCGTGTCCAAGGGTACATACAGTAAAGTACAGTAATATCCTGTAACAGAATAACTTTTACTTAAACACAGCATTAAAACTAACATTTTATCTTGCCTTCATTGTTCATTTGTTTGCTACTCCAATGCCGTTTACATATATTTTTAATGGCTTTAAAGTCTGGTTACATTAGTGAAATTTCATCACATTCTCAAAGGCAAAAACTTCTAGCCCTATAACCTAACTATAAAAGTGAATGTACTTGCCTGATGATCACTATAATGCCATCAAAGATGTTGTAGGGATTTCGCAGATATTGAAAGAAGCCAAAGGCCGTCAGCTTGAGGATCATCTCCAGTGTGAACATACTGGTGAACACTATGTTACAAATCTCCAGGACATTAGTCAGTTCATCAGGCTGTAGACACAGAGAGAGAGAAACATTGAGGACGAGCTAAAGGTAGGGAAGAAGAGTTAAATGTGGAGAGGTCATTTCAGATCACTGCATTGCTGTTCAAGAGAGTGTGTGCATTGTTGCATGGACAAGATCAGCTTTTGACAGCAGGCATGAGTTCCTCTGTGAGGCTGTGACCTCTTCATATGATATAAAGGTCAGAGAAAACTGAGTTTAAACCTGAATAATTCCTGGTGGAACGTCAGTTAGAAAAAGATCAGGGGTGATGGGAGTGCACTGATACTATATGTGAATTGTAAGTGCTGCCTGTCTGCAGCTTATTCTGGCCAAGAACTGCCCACTTAAAAAAGGAAGAAGCTGTCTGATTGACATGTAAGATGACCAATCACTGATGGTTTTGTTGTTAAGCATTGTTTAGAGGCAGATTATTTGAAGTGATTAGACAACAACACTGAAAGGTGCAGAAAAACGCTCTGACAAGTACTGATGATAGAAAATAAGTTGGTTCTGCTTCTGAATATGTTTATTTAGCCATGTAACCAAAATGCTGACAGCATGTACTGACAGCAATATACAAATATGATGTATAAAGTAACTGCATACACAATACTAATTAAAATGCAATATATTAAAATATAATTATGTAATGGCAAACCTGAATATTTGAAATATTTTACAACATTATTAAAGATAAAAAGAGAAAATTCTAACTGACCCCAAACGTTTTCAATGGTAGCAGCCTCATATCCTGTCAGACTAACATCAGCCTATGTGGTCATGTACTATGTTGAAATCCAGCTCTTCAGATTGTAGCTGCCGCATCAGACAGTAGGTGAACGGACTGTGGGTGGTCCACTAAAGGCTGAGACTAGTGTAAGATCTACTGCGCTTAGAAAGGGATCAACAGGCCCCCCTGATCTGCTTCAGTCCACGCTGTGTAATCTGACATCACATAAATCCATTACACCTTATCTCAGCCGATAACACTATGTATGTTCATGCGCACAAGTGAGAGGGTGGCTGAATTCCAGGGGAGTGAAAGCAAAATCTGATTTGAGAACACTTCCTTCGTTGTCCCTTTTGTTCCTTCTCTTTCCATCCCTTTATCGATCGATATCTCTCCATTGACGAGTTAAAGCCAAGAAAACACAACTGAAAGACAAATGAAAACCAAACCACAGGCAGCTCCTGGGAGATGCCATTTAGAGAAATTGAATATTGACACAGCAATCGGGAGTATTAATGGCAAAACAATACGGTAAGAAAACACCAATAGCTTCTCCTTCCCCTTTCCATTTATATAACTCATTTTTTCTTTGTCCTCCCACAGGCTGTACTGAAAACTGCACTTAAATCAATCCATCAGCAGATCACTTGTACAATCTTTTAAAAAAAGGTTTACGTGATTTTTTATAAACCATGAATAAACTGTCACTACGTACAACCTGACAGATCACCGAAATATGTCTTGAAAAACTCACCTAGACTCTATTTCAGTCAATCTAAAGACTTTTATGCATTTGCTGTCTGTCAGTCATTTTGAGGGTTTATCGACATGAAGGCCAGTCAAATGCTTAATGCTATTTTGGCATCCAAATTTACCAACTCCCCTACTATATAGTGAAAATACATCAACTTGAGTGTTGAGCATTCGAAAGGATAATACTCATGAAAAGGTAGGTGATAAATACCTGGATGCCTTGCAGCTTCCACCAGGATATTAAACCTACACAAATTTATAGCATGCACTTAATCAGCTTTATTAACAGCTAAGGTGTTCAATATGTGAAAAAACAGTACAAATTCTGACAGATTTCAGAAAGAGGGAATAAGTGTCAATAAATAAATACTGCAATTAAATAAAAACATACAACAAAATACAGTTCTTTACATCAAATACAGCATAACATCTGACAGGACAGGATAGTTCACTTTTCTGAGGTGAGAGACTTTTTACCTCACTACCAGTTACGAAAATAACGACAGAATAATGTCACTGACAATAAACCTATCAACATCTCATATGACCGCAGACACTGAATCAGGACAGCTCGTCTTTACTTATAAACTGCATCTGACAGAAATACGGCTTTCCTGCATGTCTTTTAAAATTAAAAAATTGCGCAAGAAAACGTTTATAATTACTTATGCTAGCAGTCTTTCAAAATAACCACATCCCATATGGTCTCTCTAAATTAGTGTAAATAATAATTTAATCAAATAAAAATAATATTTAAAAAAAATTTTTTTTTTTTTTTCTGCAGTAGCCTAAATACATTTTAAACACTAAAAATGCATCTACAGTACTGCATTTACAAATAGATGGATAATAATAAAGTATGCTTATTAAGAAATAAAGCAGAGATCCTGGAAAACAGGGAAAATTAAGATATAAAGCAGAGCTTACCTAAAAATGTATTTGTAATGAAATACATTTACTTTATTTAGTGTACTGTACATTGCGATAGGTTACTAACTTTTATTACTTTTAATCCCAAACACAGATAACTAATTCATGTAAATGTGTTCTAATAAAACAAACGTTAACCACAGATGATTGTTTAGCTGTATTTTGAAATTTTTTTGGTTAAAACTGCAGTTAGAAACTGTTAGTCCTCTTGCAGCTTACCTGCATGCCCCAGCTGTAACCACTGTCCATTCTTTTACAGGAAAGTAGATGTGTTTATTTATTTGTTTGACAATCATTCTTTTCACGAGTTCGAGCTTGTCGGCATGTATAATTAAGCGAGCATGTTTGGCGAGCTGCTTGGGGGTGAGACTCAGGGTTAGAAGGGCTGCCGAGTAGATAGCCCTAAGGGCTCAGGAGAGGGAGAGGCGGACGGCCGATTCCTAACCCTGAGTGCCCCTCCGAGAAGGAAAAATAATGTTGTTAATTCTGTTCTCAATTAGTTTTTGTATTACCTTTTTTTAATATTAAAAACCAGGGGCGATTCTAGGTTCAGAGCTTTGGGGGTGCTGAGCACCCAGAGAGCTGCCCTGATACACTTTACTCGTCACAATGAGAATTTTTCCCTGCCTCTTTCAGTCCTCACATCCTTAAATGTCTCCAGTTGTC
>JAUCNO010000710.1:8897703-8919423 GCA_032353835.1 Enteromius viviparus | reverse complement strand
ACATCTGAATGATTTTTCATATTTTAATACTGTCTCACATAAACAGCATGAACTGTCAAATAAGTTAGAAATCTTTAAAATCTTTGGGGGTGCTTTTTTTAAATTTGCTGAATGCTGAAGCACCCCCAAAAATGGGCTAAAACCGCCCCTGTTAAAAACAATACAAAAAGTAGCGATAAGAGTACCGTTAAAGTACCGGATTGATAAGTGGTATTGATAAAAGTAGAAATACCATTAAAACCTTAACAATACCCATCCCTATTATTAAATACTTCTACTTGTGGTGAATCTACTTGTGATGTCTTCATGTGGCTTATGGTGGTTGTAATTATGTTAAAGGTACAGAAAAGTACTGGTTTACAGTAAAAAAAAAGAAAAATTTGTTTAACTGTTTTATACTGTAAAACTTACAGTTTGTGGCCATGAATGTGTTTGCAACTCTTCTGTACCTTTTTTATTTTATTTTTTTGGCAACCACAGCTGCCAATTTTTTTCTTTTGTACAAACTACAGAATTTTCTTTTACAGCGTTCCCACCGTCCAAGACCTGTACTCTTCCAGAGTGAGGAAGAGGGCAGGTAAAATCCTCACAGACTCCACTCCCTCTGGCCATAACCTCTTTGAACTGCTGCAAACTGGATGTCGCTTCGGAACAACATGCACTAGAACATCTAGTCACAGGGAAAGCTTTTTACCACAGGCCATCTCTCTTTTGAAGAGCTTACACACCTAAAGGCCTTCCTTAGTGCAATACTTCACAAGTTAACTCCTATTTATTCATATTATCCACAAAAAGTAGATCTCTTTACACTTGCTTAATTAGTATTGTTTATGTCTTGCTGTCTTTATGTGTGAGCACTGGATATCTCATGCCAAAAATGTCCTTCCTATGTGCATGCACACTTATAGCTATAAAGTCCTTTCTAATTCTGATTAATCCATTTTGTTATCCAATCCAATCCTGAATGTGTAAAATATGAAATATTAATTACAAGCAGAAATATGCAACATTCTTCCAGCTCTCAGTTGCATAAGTGTGAGTATTTGCAACTTTCTCTCACAGCTTCTTCAGACAATCCCACAATCCCTGCATGATCCTGGCACAGGATGCTTTTCAGCATTTTCAGTTGATACACTTCCCAGGAATTAAACCCATGACCCTGCCGTTGGTAGCGCCACGCTCTACTCTTAGAGCAACGGGAACCTTTAAATGCATTTGTGTGTGCAGACCAAGCGCATGGGCACTTATTCGATCGACTGTTGTGTGTGTGAGCATGCACGCACACACACTTACACTGCCCACACACATGTAAATATTGTAATCTTTACCAAACTGGTTGAGAGTCACAGCAGATGATGTCATCACACATAATCCGTTTAACCAAATAAGACTGACTGGAACACAAACTCTCATGAGGAAAGTCCTGTTTATACGTGAGCACGTACACAGGGCTCCTCTGTTTGCCTGCGTAGGCAGCATTTACATGATGTCTCACATGTTAAAAATGCTGCGTAATAGACGTCAGCGCTGACTATCTCTTTTTCTCTCTCTCTCTATCTGCGTCTCTCTGCTTGTTGATATTTTTAGAGCCCAGAGAGATGAGAAAACAGGCCCACTGCAGGCGATGCAGTGAAGACATGAGGGGGCGGAGGGGGAGAGACATACAGAGAGAGCAAGACAGAGAGAGTGTGCATGAGTAGTAGTAGCTTTCTACATCTTCCAAAGATAATTAACTGCACTTTCATGGCAAGAAGAAATCCAACAAGACTCCGAAGGCCGTTCCACACGCTCTCATTACTTTGAATGGCAGGCCCTGTGAAGACTCTATCAGCACTGCAGAAAGAGCCGGCTATTACAGTAATATGTGACATGATGAGGTTGAACACATCTTCAGAGTGGGTTCATTATGTGAGCCGACTGCACTGCGGGTGAAATTACCTGGTTATGGTGCTCGATGCCCATGCTGATTGTATTGATGAGGATGGCGATCATAATCCCTCTGTTGAAGTACTTGCTTTCAACTATACCCCAAAGCTTAACTCTCATTTCATCCCAAACATCTTTACATTTCCCAAAACAGGTCCTCTTCGGCGAGTCCTCGGAGTCATCGTCTCCTTTCTCGTCTAAGCGGTTTTCATCCCTGTCGGTTTCCTCCAGCGCACCCTCCTCTTCCTCTCCGTTTGCCGAGTGCCCCGTGGATCCCGCCCCCTCCTTGAGTGACAGGGCGGCAGCACACTGTGGACACTCCTCAGGATTTGGGGTGACGGAGAGGGAGATGGCGTTCTCCAGAGGTTGGGAGCCGTGGTCCAACTTTGTATCGTGAATACAGTGAGGCGCTGTGAGACAGACGAAAAAAAAATGCAACATTTCTGTTTGACATTTTCATATAATACAATAAAATTTTTGCTTGTCAGTTACTTGGACAACTGCCAAAATGCTGCTTGGGATTGAAATGTCATTGGGCCATAAAAGCAAACACATGGATTGGATTTGTTCTTGTTTTTATTGCAACTTGCTCTTTACTTTTATAACTTGCCATTTGGTTTAGAGTGGCGGGGAAGCTACTTTGAAACTTAGCCAGGCTACATGCTTTTTTTTTTTTTTTACGACACAAGAGAAGCTAAATACACTGAAACAACGTAAAAGGGCAATACTGTTTGGAATACCTTTCTGGTGATATAATTCCTAATTTTTGAGAATAAACAGATCAATCAGATGTTTATGCATTCTTTCCCTCACATTTTGTGTTGAAATGTCTGATCCCAGCAAATCAGACTTTCTTGTAAAAAAGTGGACACTTGATTGATCGACTGCTAAAGTAAAAAAGAACACTTTAGGGTGAATTTTCCTACACTACGAGTGATAAAAGCTCCTTTAGGTTCGCTAGACTGAATCAAACTTTTCAACACTGCATAAACAAAAATGGGGAGATTAGGATGGCTAGAAAGAGCAATTTAGCACAACAGCTTGCTACTATTTTGAACAAAGCTAAGCTAATGTCAGGGCAAAATGAACTTAATTTGAGATATTTTCTCCTCAACAATCTTATACAAAGTTTTCTACAACACAATGCCATTCTTCTGTCTCTAACTCTTACTCACTCTGAGTAGAATGGCAATGGTGTCTTTCGCTGCCATTCACATTAGCTCCTCCCCCTGTCGATCCTGCCCCTCCCCTGCCACGCCCCTTCCCTCCCCCAGGTGGAGGGGCTTTGCCTCGGAGCATGTAGTAAAGGGCAGCTGAGCGTCGGCGGGCCTTGCGCAGGATGTGGCAGACCAGCTGGAAGAGCTCCTCGTAACAGTCTCCAGGTTCAGCGAGCGAAGCCAGCGTGCTGGAGGACAGGTAGCGAGCGCGCTGCTCTTGCATCAGCTGGTGCTCTCGCTGTTTAGTCTCCGAAAACTGAGTGGCAATGACCACCAGGCACAGATTAATCATGAAGAAAGATCCAATCTGGAACAGGAAGAAGAAGAGAGATGAAAACCATCTTTACATTGCTCTAAACCCCTATGAATTTCTAGAGTGCTTTCTGGTACTGCTTGTTTTTTTTTGGTTTTTCCTGAAGCTACTGTACATTCTGATGTAGGTTCACTGGCAACCCCCTGCTTAAATCACAATAGTTTCTATCTAAATTTAGATCATAGATATCATATTAGATTTAGATTTACTGATTTAATGGTCAAATGGCTGAGCTTGTGAACAAATTCTTCAGACTTGTGTGAACTGTATTTACCAATTCAATCAATATTAAGTAAAAAAATCCCCCAGATTGACTTAGAAATCAAGCATTATTGATTCTTTTATAAGTATTGTAAGGACAGTAATGTATGACTACCGTATTTTTGTAATACGTATACTGTAGTGCTGCATATGGAGTGCTTTAATTATATTTTTGCAACCTTTTAAAACCTTAAACACTTGAGTTAACATTCATTGTAAAATGTAAATTCATTTTTGGATGAAATATACCTTTGAAAGAATATATATTGAGTTCAGTAAACCTTTATTTGAGCATTTTGCTTTCTTTAGATACATTTTAAGCTCGATTCCATTACCATAACTCTTGCACCACGTGTGAAGTCTCAGCTGCTTTAAATATCCAGATCTACATGACACCTAAACCCCTCTAAGCTCTCAAACGCAGCCTGTGCTGCAGTGTTTGGCATAAGCAGCGGCCATAGCTGTCTAGATGAGCTGCTATAAACGGACCCTATGTTTGAAAAAGTCAGTAGACGCCCAAACAAGAGCCTGTTTTGTTGTGTGTGCGCCTGTATTGCTCTGGCTTTGATATGCTATAATTATCAGGCTCTTTCATAGGAGCAAAACCTCTAAATATCTCCTAGTCCTAGCAGAGAAGGGCTAGATCCCTCCGCCAACATGAAACGGATTAGAATCGTGAGCCAATCATTTTAAAGACCGAGAGCGAACCGGTTCCAGACTCAACAGAACAGAAAGCCTGTTCTTATATCATTCGCCATTTATATCACTGGCATTTGTCAACAGGCTAACACACACAGAGCTCGCTCTTAGGTCTTAATGAAAGTACAGCCTGGTTCCTGGATATGTGAAGTAGGGATCAGAGAGGACGGATGAGTCGTGAGGAGGACAGAGGAGGTGGAGAAACGCACAGACGTGTGTGTGTGGGGTAGCTGTGCAGGTGTGTCCTGCCTCCACATCTGTTCTCCTGATTTGGGAGTCTGATGTGTGACTGGACTGCTCCTAATCAACAGTCGGACCTCTGTTTCATGCAGATAGACAACTTCTTTCCTTGCAGTCACCCTTCCTCTCATCAGTTCCTCTGCATGTTTTAGCACACACACATTTATACACTGTGTACTTGTTTGATTTTTAAAGCGATAGTAGAATATACAAAATAGGGTGTCCCGAGTTATTAGGGGCCTTTCCTGATCCTGTCTCTGTGTCTATCCACTTCACTTCTTCTTGTCACCATACTGTCCTATCACAGTAAATGCAAAAATGCCAAATTAATTGTAAAAAAACAAAAAAAACAACAAAAAAAAACATTGGCACTATGCGAGAGATCATGACATAAGTAACCATGTCTAATTTAGGAATGGATCTGATTAAATTAAAAAAACTAAAAACATCAAATCTCTGAAATGATTCACTTTCGGGAATAGCTGGTCTAAATGATTCATTCACTTATTAGTTTAATCAAGTTAGGAATGTGGTTAATCAATCTTGATTACTTAATGATCCATAGCAGCTCACATAACGAGAGATTAGCCATGAACAACTTTCATAAATTTTTATGAAATGGTGCCTCTACTGCAGTTAAGACATGTCAGTACTGTATTGTGTTATTTAAAAGAAAAGAAAAAAATGCTTATTAAAACTGATTGAAAGAAAGAAAGAAGGTTAGACATACGGATGGCAGAAGGCAGGAGCAGAAAGGGAAAGGGGTCAAAGGGGTGCTGGTTAGTGAGTATACTTCAGTTCTGTTACAGTTGGATGAAAGATGACAGGTGATGATTTATACTCTCATTTAATACTGCTCTTACAATCGGGTCTGGCTGCAGGTAGGGTGACCTTAAGACTGCCTGTCCAAGAAAAGAACAGTAAGCAGAACCAGTCATTTCATTATTGTGCCATCAATGTGCAAACGCAGGAAGAACTGTGCCAACATAATATAGATAGTAAAATAGAATAAAATAAATTATTCGCATCCCATTATCTCGTAATTCATATACACCACTAAAGCCCATAAGCAATCTAAAAATATAAAAAGATTTGTTAATATTTAGTTGACTGTAATCAGAGAATTGTTAATCCAATTATTTGAGATCCCTTCATACTGATCCATCCGAGAACAGCTGAAGAGGAAAAACTGGGCACAGAGCCTGAATTAATTGCTCCGATGTTCAATAGAAGTGAAAAGAGGTGAATAGAGGTGCATCGGCGGGGTGTGGGCTGTGTCGGCACACTATGGCCCTCTCTCTACAGGTAGCGACGACTGGCTGTGAGGTTGCCAGGTTACAGACAGAGCAGGGCGTCAAAGAAGTAAATAAAAGTGCAGAGGGACACACTCACATAAGCCTGCACACACATACAGTGAAAAGACACATCTTACTCCCCACGAAAATCTGAAAAACACATAGGGATTTGACTGCTGTTTTTAGCCGTGAAGGGGGCGCCAGAGAGCATTAAGCTTTCGAAAGCGCAGATGACTAACAGGTACATAACGCTAAAACATTGTTGATTGACTGTGGAAGAATACAGCTGTTTATTTTTAAAAGAGGCTAGCCAGAAGCACAGTAAGTGAATTCAAAACCTTATTACTGGTTTCCTTTCCAAATATTTAAGGAATACAATCTGTGCCGACTTCCTGAGCTTAAGTCCTAGCTTCTGGACCTTTCCTGATCCTGCATCTCTCTCTCTCCCACTTTGCTTCCTGTCTTTACTACACTACTATCAAAAGTAAGAAAAAAAAACAAAAAAGAAAAGAAGCAAATACAAACTTAAAAATCAAGATTATATTTTCAAAATAGGGTATATTTACATTTAGGCCAACCTGTAAATCAGACATTTTGAGACAAAACTAATTCAAGTTTCATGTTTAAATTCTGCCTTCTGTAAAATATTTCACACAGTTCTGTTTTTGTTTTTTCTGCAGATGGTGATGACAAGCACAGACAAAAATAAAGACACAAACCAGCATATTTTTAATGAATAAAGTGCTGCAAGGATGACATAATTTAGTAGGCCAGCCCGGAAGTAAGCATCAACCTGGTTCCCTTGGCAAAACCATAATAGCTTTGTTTCGTTCATCAGTCTTCACAATTGAACCCACTTGAAGACTAAATGCAATCATCAGAGGTAGCGATCACCTTTTTACAGTACAAAAAGAAAACGTAATTGCAAGTAGGCTATATGTCGAATAAACAGAATAATACAGAAATAACTGAATAAATACAATAAGCTTGTGTTAACAATAGGCCATATTATAATCATTAAAACAACATGCAGAATTTGTACGACAGAATCCACAGCTAAATTTTAAATACAGCGCAAGAACTGTGGTAAGCGAGTACATAGCCGAATCAATCGCGCTGCACCTACTGATTTCCTGTCACTTCCTGTTTTTTAGGCAACACAATACTGAAAATGACTAATCTAAACGATGTGTCAGTCCTGAGAGTCTCTTTATATTTCATTCAGTGCCACATTTCACCACTCGCGTTCTATTGGTGCATGCTGGGAAGGATCACATGACAGCTTCGCAGGGTGCATGTGTCGGGGTAGCAGGGTCTCTGTCAGGAAGTGAGAGACTGCAGAGATGGCGGCAGGGGTCCGCTAGTCTGATGGGCTCTAATTAACTGCTAATGCTTTCACTCCGCTGACCTACACAGGATTAGGCCCTGTCATTAGCTACAGAGACACCCACATCTCCCTATACTTGCCATTTGTTGGGCTAAAATGAAATTCGCCATCTCCAGCAGAGCCATCAGTTGTCTAACACACGTTTGAACACAAGAAACGGGAACGGTAAAGAAAAGCACAAACAGCTACAACAAATATCAGCAGGCCTCTCTACTGCCTGACCTGTACATCTCACTCCCAAATCCATTCCCTTCCTCTTTTATTCCTTTAGTCTCCTGCTGTCTTTCAGTCTCAGATCCTTTTCCTCCTTATCCTCAGGGCATTTTTTTCTGCTCTCTCTTCTTTAATCTTGGGAGGAGACATTATCCGAAGCACATCTCACTGCAGGGCTGTCTCGTTCGCTGCTGTTACTAGCATTCAACAGAGAGGGCCGGCATGGCGTGAGAACTGGCTCCATCACACAGTCGAAGCAAAGATAAATTCATTTTATAGTGTCCCAATATTGATTCTTCACTATGTTGTTCATTGCCTAATTGATCTCTGAGGCTCTGTTGACTACTAAATGTGCTGTTTAGCTAATATCTGCATCTTTCAAACCTTCAGGCCATCAGCGGGAGGGCTGCAGATTCAGTTCAGTCTGTCAATAAAGCTGGGTACGGACACATCTCTAAGGAATAACAATAGGGATTTTTTTCATGACTTTAAATTTCACTTGCAATGCACCATATGGCAAGACTAATCAAACTGATAAACATCTATTAGAAATTACGTGGCCTTGCATTAAAAATACTGTTCTATAATTGAGCTTACAGATGGCACTCCAAACACTAAATATGAGTCTCAATGTTTTACAAGCTGATTGTTTTAGAAGAAAAAGTAAACAAGTATTAGTAGCAATGCATAATATACCAGTAACACAGTGGTTATCAGTTGATATTAGTAGTGATTTAGTGATTTCTTATGCCTTAAAATGAATATCCATTTTTTCATACTGTTGATTTTATTAAAATGTTGTAATTTCTACTTAGAGAAAATAGTATTTTTATATCAGTGATTCATCATTTAACAGCCACAACATGAAAATAATTTATTCTCTTGTCTGTATCATATTTAAATTGTCTTATATATAGTTCATTCACGAAACTCAGGATGGTGCTGGATGATGGGTAATTAATGTAACTGATGATGTTCTGAGAGTTAAACGACTTGGAACAATCTGATTGGTACATGATGCATCTGCCAATGAGTTTATTGCCTTGTATTGACAGTATAAGGCTGGCTATCATTCATTTAAGAGTCTTCTATCATTCTAAGATTTAGACGATTTCTCTGAAACCCTCCACCTTCCCCAGCTCCACTTGTATAGATCTGGTATGTGTTAGTTTATATGCTATTTGTTCTTCAAGGTGCAGTAGAAGCTCTGGGAAAATGCTAACTTTAACCTGATTGCATTGAAAACGCACGTTCCTCCTTAATGCAAAATGCCATCCAAAGCCTGAAGTCATGAAAGCGCACCATAAAGATGACCATACTGTAGGCAACATATAAACATTACATCATGAGTCATTCACCCGTGAGAAAATTATATAGTGCTTCATAATGCTACAATTCCAAATATTTAGAAAAACGGAATTATATGTAGCACATTTTTGGTTGTGTAGCAAGCAAAACTTGTCAGTGTGTAATAATATTTCTTACATGCAAGGATATCCACAATGATTGCATGCTTGGCTCTGCTAACGTCTCTATGAAGACAAGCCACTTTGTCGTAGTGGTTGACACAGGCTGACAGGGTACCCGAAATGTCAGACATAGGGGCTGCAGAGGACGTGGCAGCTGTGGATGGAGTAACGCAACTCTGAAATTGACTCTGGTTTTCGAATGGGTCTGATCCAATTTTTTTTTTTTTACGCAGAAGCCTTTTCCAACAGGTCTTTCTTTTGGTGGATACAAGGCCACTTGACGTCGGGCTTTCAGTGGTCAGGTTGATGTTGTTTGCCTGCCATCTTCACCACCAGGTCATCACACTACGTGAATGCGTTGATGACGTATTTATCTGCGCGAAACAGGGTGCGCAGAAATACAAATCTACATATGTTGACAGACAGTTTGGACAGTTTTCGACCCGAATATTTTGATTGTATGAATATTTTTTAATCCTACTCCTTACCTTGCAACCTTTAAATACTCACCGTACAGTATCGCCATATGCATCGGCAGAAGCTAGTTACTGTTTTTCGAGAATTTTTTTCATTCTAAAACTTGCACGATGTTTTAATAGTAAAATTACCTCTTATATGTCAAAAGATCAAGGGATAACTAGGGACAGTTACTGTTGCAATGTTCGAAAAGCCAGGGCACTCCCACATTACACGTTCTCACGCAGTAAAAAATTCATTGTGAAACAAAGAGGAAACTGACAACGTGCTGACAGACAAGACTTTCTATAAACAAGGTGTTAGCTTTCGAATTCAGATATTTTTAAGAAGTTCAAATAATGCCATTTTGCGGTTCTTTACTGTGAACAGATCTGATATTTATTTAAAGCACAAAATAAACATGAATAAACATCAGAATGTATTTTGTTTCAACCACAAAAAATCACTAAACACAATGTCTTTAGTTTAAGTGCACGGAAGATCTACTCTCCTGTCTAATTTGTTAGATGGACAAAACGGCAATTCTGTGTTATGATTTGTCAGATTGTCTTTCAAGCTCTTCTTTGCCATGGGTTCTTTTTGATTTCTCAGTTCATGACCCCTTTAATATAAGTGCACACCTGATTAGGGGGCTTTGTGCTAAAGGTTTGATTGTTGTGATGGGTTACGCTGTGTTATTGTGTCCAGGGGAAAGACATGGCCTTTTTGTTCATACCAGTGAGACCAAACATCTAGTTCACCCTCTGGTTCTGTTACAGGTCACCAAACTTCAGATCCTCCCTGATTACACATGCCAGATAAAACCACAGCCTACACGTTCTCAATAATTCGGACACATGCTATTGCTGAACACATACATTTATGTTTCGGTTTAAAAACTTACGATGATAAGGAATATGAAGTAGATGAAGTTGTAGAAGGAATGAGCGTCCATGACGTAGTACATGATCTCCACCCAGCCCTCCAGCGTGATCACCTGCACCAACCAGACCAGACTACAATCAAGCTCTTTATGAACCTGGTGAAGATCCATCTTAGATGATCCATCACAAGTTGCCAGTTCAGACAAATGTTGCTTTTGCTATTTGAGACCAGATTTTATGGGGAGAGTCTATAATTTTATGACTATATATAAAATGTTTTTTTTTATAAGATTTAGAAGCATGAAGAGAATCTATCTCATACTAAAACTTCAAAAAATGTCAAGTTGCTTTGGGTAAACACTTTGCTAAATTAATAAATGTAAATACTTAAAAACATTTGCCAATGGGTAAGAAAATTTGTAATTTATTCAAAGTGAAAAAAGCTGTTTTTTCTTGTCTCATTTGCAAATAATTTCTTTAAACCTTTGTTTTACCACAGTGGATGATTGACAGGTGTGTAGGCGCCCTTCACTGTTGTCCAAGACGCATCAGGATGGATTAGCATTTGCAACACGCTACTCATGCAATACTGTCACATGCATTTTAAACTTCCCCTGAATGTTTTTTGTGTGATTTGATCACTGTTGACTTTTATTAGATCAGAATCAGATGTGTAATTTCGACAAATACCACTTGACTCAATTTCTCACCTGAAATATGACGATCCATGCATAACCTATGTTGTCAAAATTAATTGCTCCTTTATGTGGGTTGGTGTGTCCTGTGTGACAGCGGGTGTAGTACTGGTTCCAGTTCACACAGAGTCCCATGGCGGAGGCACTACCATTGACAAGCGGCTCCGCACTCAGACCCAGGGCCTGGCGGTGCAGCGCATCTTCTTTGTCTAGACAGCACTCCCGTCCGCCTTCTCTCCGAGTGGGCACGTCACTGCAGGACATGATGCCGTTATCCTGAGCCAGCGAGCAGATGAAGGGCCGCTCGTCATCCTCCTCAGGCTGATAATATGGGGCGGGGAGGGTGAGGCCAGATGTGCTGAGGACAAGATGGAAGGAGAAGTCAAGGTTTTTGAAAATTCAGAGTTAAGAAATTAACCAATTGAATGTGCTTTAAAATAAAACTCATTTATCTTTCTCTCTATAGTTGTGGTCAAATATTTACATACACTTTGCAATATCTACAAAATGTTAATTAATTAACCAAAATAAGAGGGATCTTACAAAATGCATGTATTATTTTTTTATTTAATACTAGCCTGAATAACATAGTTCACACAAAAGACATTAACATATAGTCCAAAAAACTAAATTTATACAAATTACCCCATTCGAAAGTTTACATAAACTTGATTCTGAATACCGTGTTGTTACCTAGATGAAGCTGTTTTTGTTTGTTTTTTGTTTAGTGATAGTTGTTTATGGGTCCCTTGTTTGTCCTGAACCATTTAACCGCCTTCTGTTCAACACAAAAATCCTACAGGTGCCACAAATTTAATGTTTTTTCCAGCTTCTTTTGCATATTTGAACCTTTTCCATCAATGTCAGTCTGATTCGGAGACTCATTGTGTCACACTGAGGACAACTGAGGGACTCGTACGCATCTGTTACAAAAATTTCAAATGGTCACTGAAGTACCAGAAGGAAATTTGTACATTTTTTATTTTGCCTAAATATCACATCAAGCACTCCCAAAATTCCGTAGATATTTCCTATCAACAAAATGTTGTGTTAAAAAAAAAAAAAATACAATAGTAATAAAAAAAACCTTAAATGAATAAATAATTTTGCCATCTATCTGTAGACAGACCTAAAGAGATCTGAGCATTAACCAGTCTGGATTTATTCTACAGCGGACCAACTGAGCGTGTGTAGTGTGTGCGTACATGTGTGTGAAGTAAGTGACCCATTGAGGGCAGCCTACCCCTTAATCACAGTGTTTCACTGCCCAGAAATAGCTGTTTCCATCAGCCACTCACCCTCTCATACACATAACAGGGTCACAATGACTATTTACACTCCCTTTCCCCCCTCTCACTCTTTTTTTCTCTCTTTCCCCGTTTCTCTCTCACATCCACATATTTACGAATAAGCACCAATATGCAATGCTATTTGTCCACCCTAGCATAAAACAAGCAGAGCACATGCAATCCACACTGACCAATCAATGCCTATATCGCTTTGTGGTCTAGACAGTTGATCTAAATTCGCACACGCACAAAGCTTCCATGACAGCCATGTTGGAGGTATTGGGCGCCAAGAAAGGATTGGTTCATCATCCCCAGGGTGTAATTCTCCCCATTTGTACAGAGGACTCCTCCGCAGCCTCGCAGCTCGATAAAGGCCAAGAATGTTTCTGCTGTCGCGGAGGACATTTTTCCTTTGCCCTTCAACAACACGGCAGCCAAAAGATCTGAACCACTCGATAGCAGTAATGAGCAATGGTATATCAGGCTACACCAGAAAAAGCAATTTGTCTAGGCAGGCCACCATGGTGACACTCGTGCGAGGATATGCGTGTGCACATTTCCAAACGCATAAAACTAATCAATGCCTGTGATATGGCAAATTGAGCCAATGCATCAAACCTTCGCAGATTCCCCCGTGGGCTTTGTGCGGCACACACTGAGATCTCTCCTATAGAAGTCAGTCTGCATTTTCAACACGACAGTCAAGCTGGACCGCATGGCACCGCTTTTCTTTAAGAGCTCAGCGGTATGGCGACAACTAGGGGAGTTGGGAGAGAAAGACAGAGCGGCAGAGAATCAGTAAGTCTGTCAGGGCTCTGCAAGGAGTGCTGGAGTGTGAATGATGTTTGTGCCAGTGCCAGGGCTCGGGCACAGCATGGCAACGCACTGAGAAGCACAGCCCAGCGTGGCACACCGCTAACACCCCACTGTGGCACAAAATGACATTCCACTGCCAATAAGACTGCTCTCGCACATGGAGATAATTGACCAATGACTGACAAGCTGTTTGTGGGTCGTTGCAGGCGGGCGGATGTAAAGGAATGCAGCATAAAACGAGTCCCGAGGAGAAGTGAATTTTTTACGGATTTTCTTCCATTTGCGCAAGTCAAACTTCAGTAGATGCCGTGAAAAGGACTTTAATTAATAGATAATGAACCGAATGAATAGAAGTCCTGCTTAAATTGTCTCTTTTTAATTAAAGAGATTGTATAGAAAAATTTTGCTCATCCTTATGTCATTCTTAATCCATAAACACCATCTTCGAAAGACAAATTAGGACTATGTTCAAACTTGACGTCTTTTTTTAAGCTGCAAGTAGCCACGTTTCCATTACAGAGTTGCCCAGAAAGATGGCCCTATTTGAATAAGTTCCTATGGAGACTAGAACAGAGGAACATCCAATCAGAATTTAGAATTCATAAAGGCGGCTCTCATCGTTCACTCAATCAGTGTGTCTCAATCAGATCCCTAGCTCCCGAGCTCGTGAATCAGTAGATCGTGTACACGAGTTCGGTCACTGGTAAGTTCCCGGACTCAATGCACATTGTAACAGTGATCACTCGAATTCTAGTGACGTGATTAGGTGCAGCGTCAACGGACAACATAGTAGAATGTCATCACTGGAATTTTCATATTACTTTTTATTCTCTTTACATCTTCTTACAACATTTCAGCCAAGTATTAATTCTAAATGATAATTATGTGTACATTTCCGGTCTAGCATTGTGGGTTTATGTTATAATATATAAAAAAAAAAAAAACGGTATCTCTTTTCAAAACTGCTGTTATATTTATCACGTTCACTTCTGTGGTTTATGTTTCACACTTCAGAAATGTGACATTATTTCTGGTAAGGGAGCATAGTGAGCACGTTCCAGTGCACTGGAAGGATTTAGCAAAAATGGCCGACTCCCTGATCAGTGCCCTTACTACTGAATAAGGGAGTTGATTGAGATGCACCCTAAGACATGTAGATGTACATCTTGGAGTCTCAATCAATTTAATATTCCATCAGAAGCCAATCAGAAACGGAAACAAAATTTCTAATAACAGCTTTAAAGATGTTTCTTTCATACACTTGTACAGTAAGTAAATCGTTGAACCAATACATTTTGACAGTATTAAAGTTTCGATGTTCGAAGAGTGTTTGAGCAGCCAACTGTTGCCATGGTTACATTGTTTTGGTTACGCAACCTTTGAAGCCAGTGGAAACACGTGTCCCGGCTAACTTGTGATCTAACATTCAGTTACTTAAATGTCTGCAAAAGCTAAAGAAATGTCTCATATAAAGAGACCCCCTTATACACTAAACTAAACTCTAACTGTGTAGCATTTGTTCTTTCAAACCCTATAAAACATTTAAGTAATTCATCTCCACCAAAAGGGAAGGAGAGAGTACATTTTAAAAAGACTGTAAGAGAATGTACAAAGCAGAAGAAAAGCCAGGCGCACTCTCTGGAGACTCTATGATAGACTCTCCTTTCAAAACACTTCATCATCCTCTGACTATAGTGCCAGCCTGTAAATATACTCGCTGCAAAACAATAAACGACAATCAGGCCTCAGCTGACGTTTAAACTCAAACACGCGCTTCTTTATCCCACACACACACTTACAAACAAACGCATGGTGAGTCTCTCACGCTGCCATGCACCGTGAGTCTTTTCAAATCCAATCACACTGCAAAGAGAGGCAGGCAGACCACGGTTGGCACGGTAACCTCAGGCAGACACCCACTCATGAATATGGACGCCAATCTGAGTTTTAATCAACTGGAGCCATCGACTGGGTGGAACCACATTTGCATTTTTAGTGGCAGGTAGACAGTAAAAACAAGAAGATGAGAGATTAAACAGAAGGATACATGTGAGAAGATGAGTGAAAGAAAGACCAGTTTGCATCTTAAGAACTACAACTTGGGGAATATACAGGATAATATTTTTGCCATTAGCCGGTGCTGAAACCAATGTATATTTCCTTTTTTTGTTTGTTTTTGAAACAATGCCAAATCTCTCCTGTGCAGAAAATTTAAACACATTATTTTACATTTTTGGTTGTTTTCTTATACATTAAAGGTACATTGAAAGTTTTAAAAATAACTATAATAAAATAAATCTCTGCTGTATTCTTCAGACAAATGCAGTTACAATTTCTTTTTTTATTTAAATGTTAATAGATACTGTATGTCTCTGGCCTAAAGCGAAAGAGCTGTAAAATTATATAAAAAAACATTGTTTTGTAAAACAAAACAATATTTGTTTGGAAAAACAAATTACACATTGATTGTCTGTATTACAGTACATATGAATAAAAATCTGTATACATTAAATTATTTAATTAACAAGTGTCATGTTTGTAAATTTATTCATGTAAGCTATAGCGTAAGGTACAGTACAGTTTGAAAGATCAACAGCTAGCAGTTGAAGTGTGTACTGCAAAGGGATTTTTCCCCATAATGTACATTTCACAGTAGAATTAGTGGCAATAGCAATACTGCTACGTAAATATAACATGAATCCTTGACAGCACTACGCTGTGTTTTCTGCCAGTTGGAAGTGGGCAGGATCATCCAGATCAAAGGTGTAGTATGTAATACTACCAGCTAACTGTTCAAATGGGGAATGCAATTCCGGCCCAGAATCTGCCCGAAACACACGTTTCAGAGTAGAATTATAAGTAGCATTTTTTTTTCAGAGAAACAGCTATGTAAACTTTACATGTTTGCTAATTAACTACAAACATACTATACTACTTTTTGGCTTTAGAAGAATCAAAAACTTACACCTACAGCACCTTTAAATCAAAACAGACTTGTGTTTTTATGACATCAGTTAGTGCTCTATTTATACTGAAAGAAGTATCCTAATGTTATTTATCTATTTTAATTAATTATTCCAAGTAGGGCAACAGTGCCTCCTAGGTAAAAAAAACGCCCTACAGGAGCGGCATTAGGAATTGTGAGAGGCTGCTGCTGCACGCACTAGTGACTGTTGAATCTACTGTTCACCGGACGTGTTATTATATGCATACTTTCTCAAATTAAATGCGGCAATTCAAAATAGTGAAACTAATCATCATTCAGGCAGAAGTTTGCGTCAAGAACAAGCATACTACAGACACGATCTTATCACTAGAACACTCATGAGCACATATGAGTTATCAGACTTATCGGCAAGTGTATTTTTTTCAAATTAGCTGATGCCGATGTTTACATTTTGAACCTTTATCGGTTGATTCCAATAATCGTATTTGCACTCCTACATGGAAATGAACAAATGATTTGTTTAGTGGCCCCAAGGTCCATATGCTCTCAAAATATCCATTGATCACATCAAGTATCCCTTCTTCAAGAGAAAGGACATTTGAAATACAAGGCCAATCCAATGATGGAATGATCAGGTACTCTGAAATGCATCTTCTAAAAGATCCGGCCTCCTAAATTCAATCTCTTTACCCTTGTAAACCTAAAATGTCATCCAAATAAACCCAAAGTTTGGATTCGGGTGCTTTAGTCCTCAATTAAATCACAGTTCAGAAACATTCAGTCTTTTTCTCTCTCACTCCCTTAAGCCCACCAGCCATCCTCTTGTGGTACTCACAGGGTGAAGTTCTCCTCTGGGTAACAGCGGTTTCTTAATAGTCCAGCCCACAGCTGCACGCCAATGATGCCAAAAATGAAGAAGACAAAGAAACAGAGCAGAAGCACATTTCCCAGCATGGGCAGAGTGTCCAGCAGCAGGTTCACCAAGATACGCATACCTACACAAACACAAGAACACAGAAAAATAGTTGTCATGCGAAAGAATAATGTGCACTGAGCTATTCATTTATTTAAAAAAAAAAAGGTTTTCATCTCCCTTCTTAAAATGTGAGAACAATTTTTTACCTCTGACACAACTTATTTCTATTATTAAGCCAGCCTCAATGCATAAAAATAAATTGTCATGTTACATAAGTCAGACATTGCCATTCTTAGGTCATCCAGTCATTTATCCTTCATTTATTTGTAGATAACAATTTGTGACACTGTGACCATCTAGCAACTCTTGAAAGCTTGTCTTCATAAAGCTTAATTTGTGTTTTTACCTCTCCACCAGTGAGTTTGTTTGTGAGTGAGAGTGTGTGTGTCTGTGAAGCACTGCTGGGATTGAATGAAGGGTGTGTGTCCGTTTAGATTGGAGAACAGCAGCATGTGATTACTGCAGTGTTTGAGGTTTAGGGAAACACAACGGGGAACTAACACAACACTGATGGAAAACATTAACACATCCAGTCGTGTACGGTAACACACAGATGTTATAAACGTCAAGTGGACAGGTGAAGAGACTGGTGCTGTGAATATCTGGACCTTTGGAATGAAAGCAGAACCGTGTCTTGGGCCACTTGCAGAGAAATGAAAGGAATCAGAGTTTAAAAACAAAGAGGATGGTTTTAAACATGTAATGCACAGCTCACATGAGAGTTTAGCTTCCAAGTGGGATGCTATTTTATTCAAGATATTACAACATAAATTTACATGTCTGTATCGAGACAGAAACCTCTCTTTCTTTCTCTCAACAAAGCTCAAATGTTAAAAATTCTGTGATAATTTGAAAAACTAAATCATTTGAAATATAATCTAATCAGAAATAGAAACTTCATTTTCTTGCCACCGAATTTTTACATTTCCCTGAAACATCCAGGTTTGTGATAACCATGGGAACCATGCGAAATATCCACACTGCTCTATCCAACAAAACCAGATGATGGTTTAGCAAACACTTAGCTAAATATGCTTTTGCCTATTCTACAGAAGCAGAAAAAATAAATAAAAACTTCAGGTTTGGAATGACATGAGAATGAGTAAATGATGACTGCATGTTTATCCCTTTAATACAATCTTGCATAAAGCCTATCTACGATTTGGCATGCTACATGCACGGGTAAATGGATGTTAATTTAATTCTGTGTGCCTGCATGCAGGAGGAAGAGGAAGAGTAACAGTACCAGTGCGTATGCATCAGGTTTGTGTGCATCTTCAAAATCCAATGTTTTTTTCTCACACACACACACACACACACACACACGCACACACACACACAAAGACCTACATTCCACAAACACTTCCTGAAACCCTCCCCGAAAACTCACTATCTCTTCATCAAGACTTCGAGCTGTGAAATCAAGTGTGAGCTAATTCAGTTAGCATTCATATTTCATGCGCTACACCATTGCCATGGGCGCTGAAATATTGATAAATCCTTCTTATAGAAGCTCAAAGAAAGGCCACAATGTTTGGGAGGGGTGTGAACGTGAGACAGAGGAATATGAATTATGGCGTTTGTTCAAGGACAACTGTTTTTCTACCCAATTACAGGAGGAATTAATCTGGCTCTGCTAATGGCAGTGGCAGAAAAGTAATGGCTTTGAAATCCTCTTTGATTCATTCCAGCTTTGCTGTTCTGGAAGACCTGCACGCCAAAAACAAAGCTTCAAACGCACATTACTGTGGGTTTGATAGGGCAGGGGTTGAAGCCGACACATGAGGGTGCTTTTTAGGCTTGGCATTAACACAACCAGTAAAATCCAACACACAATGAATCAAAACATGTGTAATACCTGAGGTTTACAGATCACAGGGCAGTGTGTGTATGTGTTTACTCACTGGGTACTCTGTTGATGGCTTTGAGAGGTCTGAGTACACGCACTGTTCTGATGGCGGAGAAGTTGATGTTCTGAAGATCGAGGGAGTACTCAACCATCCTGAGAAGAAGAAACAAACAGAAAATTAGTGTCACCGACACTAGGTACAGACAAACTATGTAATTCAGACCAGCTCGTTACAGCAGAGTCGAGACAGAGAAGAGGGTCGAGCTCGAGTCCACATGTTCTCCAGCCGATAAGACCAACACCATTAAAATGAAGTCTCTGACTCAGGCTCCACACAAATGTGAGCCTTCTCTGAACTTGAGCAGATCTCGATAACAACACTAGTTTCTGCCACTCATTTCATAACTTACAATGCGTCATCGTTTTTAATACTGTAGTATTTTATTTTTCATACCAACAGCATTCTAATCGTGACCATTTCTAACATCTCTTTAAATACCCCCTCAAAAAATAATAATAAAAAACAGCTTAACCCAGTCAAAGGGAATTACCTTCCCACCTAATGCCAACATGTTTCCTGATAAATATCTCTGTTCTATATGTGCGCATTCTTGACTTTTGCAACATTGTCACAGTTATTGAACTGAACTGCATCATTTCACTGACTGGAGCTGAATAATGACACAATTGTCATTTTACTAATTTGGATTTGTCACATTTTTGAAGTTGAATCCTTGTTTGTTACTTTCCTGTTCATTAATCTGAAGCCAGTTTGAATCTATATTGTGTAAAGCACTAAAAATATTTTTTATTTCATATACATTTTTGTTTATATTTTATTTAAATAGTCTACTTTATACATCTTAGTAACAATAAGAAAATTGTAACTACATGTTCTCATAGTCAGTATGTTGTGGAGCCACCAAAACGTTAAAGTTATTAAGCAGACTGTTTACTAATACTCTAATGACTACAGGTTAATGTAGACTACTAGTTAATGTTACTGTTACTAGAACATCTAAAGTGGACGATCAAAATAAAGTGTTACTATTAATTGCATTTTTCAAATCATGAACTGTTTTTATCATTTTTGGTACCACTTTATTTTATGGTTACACCTTTTACTTGCTTATTAGCCGGCTTATTACTAGAATACAGTATTATCCATCTATTAGTGCTAATTAAGCATGTTAATGCATCATTCTACATCCCTAATCTTACCCAAAACCAAACATAACAACTACCTTACTAACTATTAATAAACAGCAAATTAAGAATTTATTGAGGGAAAATACACAGTTAATTTCATTTGCATTTCAAATAAATGGCGCTTTTTATGGCGCTCATCACCAAATTTTGATAAAATGTTCTTCCACAAACAAACAAATAAACAAACAAACAAACAAACAAACAAATAAATAAATAAATAAATAAATAAATAAATAAATAGAAAACTGTTTGTAACATTAATAAGAAATGTTTCTTAGGAAACAAATCATTGAGTAAAAAAGACTGGAATACTGACTAATGCTATTTTTTTTTTACAGTAAACTTTATTACAGTATATTATAACAAATACTCCACAATTGAACAGTTTTAATTTTGCTGTCAAATTAATGCAATATTGGTGAGCATAAGAGACTTATTTCAAACACACACTCAAAATGTATTGTGCGTCAGCATGTGAACTCATCCCATCTGTTTTGTCCTGACTCATTAGCAATCTAAAAGGTTTTGGTCTTGCTTCCATTCTCAGCAGCAGGTAACATCCACTGTACTGTAGGTGAGTAGCTGTTTAAAACTAGACTAACAGAGAGCTTCATTCATCACTCTGACACACACACACACAGAATGAGAACAGGCCATTCTAATGCAACCCAACCCAAAGCACAGCGCTGTTCATCTTGATCTGACCATGTGTACTATGTCAGGGACTGAAGCGGTGGGGGTTCATCTCCCTCGTCTGTGTGAGAGCAGCTCTGTTTGGGATAGTTACCGACTGCTCTCTGCATCAAACGGCCCTGTGGGACCGTGTGTTTGAAAATAGAGGCCAGAGGGGTTCTTTTCCCAGACAGAAGCAGACATTATCTGCTGTTGATCTCCGCTTTAATCTGCACGGTTCATCACAGCGAACAAATCTAGATGCTGTTGTACTACCAAAAGCAGAGGGCCATCTTAAAACAGACACACCTCCCGTGATGTCACCAATCTTGTCAACCTCCCTTTAGCCTCCGTCTCCATGAGATGTTTTCAATGGGAGGCATCTGCGGTGAGAGCTGAGTCACAGAATGGGAAGAATGAGCCATAGCTGCCACTGAGAATATACTGACAGCGTCTCATAGCAGCAGCGCAGGAGAGTCACACATTCAACATGTCTACATAACCGCACAGCGAGAAATACTCCACAGCTCTCCAGAGCCACTCCGCTGCCAAAACCCTGCCCACATACACGCAATTAAACCGTTTAGTAGCGTTTACTTTAACGAGAATGATCGGCGGGCCCATATGGAACGCTGTTTCTGTGCTGATTTTGCAATAGAGGTGGTCATTTAATTGAACCGTTCAACTGTTTGATTGGACAGGCAAAAATACTAATGTAATTAATTACAAAATTGCAACATTTTTTGGTTTTTATTTCATCGACAATAATAGAAATACTGATTAAAAAAAACAGAAATACTGCTGACAAAAATAAAAATAACACATATAACATTAAAGGAGAAGTTCACTTTCAAAAAAACTTTTGCTGATAATTTACTCACCACCATGTCATCCAAGATGTCCATGT
>JAUCNO010000710.1:8878186-8892401 GCA_032353835.1 Enteromius viviparus | reverse complement strand
GACATGGACATCTTGGATGACATGGGGGTGAGTAAATTATCAGCAAAAGTTTTTTTGAAAGTGAACTTCTCCTTTAACAACGAAAAAAAAAAATCTAGAAAGAATAAATTCCTTCAAATAAACCAGTTATGTCATGAATTTGTGGATTGACTTTTCTGTGAGTGAACACCGGTAAACTGAACCCCCCGTTATAAGTGGGATAATTAACTAGTGGGATTAATCAGATGTACAGTATACAGAACATAAATATAATTTATAAAAAAATGTATTAAATATGATTAGCTACAACTTCACAATCGTATCACAATATTATGTTGTGCAGTACTGCGTCACCATAGTATGCTCTACTGTACATGTTAAATAAATTACTATAGCACAAAGAGAAAATAATAATACTTAATTGATACTAATAAGTATAATTGATATACAATTGCTGAATAATGTTTAAATATTCAGTGGAGACAAAACATCTGGTTTCAAACGCTGCTTTTCAGCAGGCAGGTGCGGACGTGCTGTGCCTTGATTAGAAAAGTAACCAATCATTATGACTGTGCCAATGAGACTGCATGTTAATAAATGTTGTACAAAGGGCTTATGGGATATTCGTCACCCCCAGCGGCATGGATTTATCTAAATAAACTTGGCTTAATGGAAAAGAGCTAGCAATTCTAAGCTGGAAACGAGCCAGAAACAAGAGAGGGCAGAAGAGCACGAGGACACGGACTGAGTTCCTTCATAGTACTACCACAGAAGAACGATCGACTGCAGTGCTGTTGTAGAGCTTGACAATCCCATTATGTCAATTACTGTCTGACTGACAGCGGTGTCAGCACTCGAAAAGTAGTGGGACGATGCCACACGCGCCACTGCGGCTGCTTTGTGTGGCTCACACGTGTGTGGCTCAGGCAGCGAGAGACACACTCCCTAACAATCAGACATACCAGGGAATAATGTTTCATAATACCAATGCAAATCCTCATAAAAACAGGCAGAAGTTTTCTCTCAACAAATGTAACATATACACCATGTCATAGCAATGAACGGTGAGACATGATTCCGGTGACAAGCAATGTTTTTTTTGTCCAAAGAGAAAATAAAAATGCTGTGTGATGCAAGAAAATCACAACCAATCATCATCAATTGGATTTTATATCCTTTCCCAATACACTGCTGCTGTACAGTAGAATGCACATCTTGTATTTTCATGACTGCCACGATGTTTCAGCAGACAGGATGCTTATTTATACATTTTTGTAAACCAGAGGAATTTTTCCATCTATTGTCTGATGCCACCAAATGTCCACAAAAATGCATTAAAAAAGTATGTTGGAGGGAGCTGTTGAGAACATTATACCAATGTCCAACATCAGTGATGTTTGAGACATGCATAGTTTTGACCTGAAATGCAGATTCTGTTTTTATCCACTGCATGCAAAGAATGTACTATATAAGTTTTTCTCATATGTAATGTCCTATAGCACAGCCACTATAGCATTAGCAAGTCTGGAAAAAGCTCAGTTTAAGTGCCTTGCTCGGGGCTACCCTGCAGAGATTTTTTGGTCATCAGTCCTACCATTCTACTCTACTACCATCTCCTTTAGAATAATGCTAACAAGACAAAACTCTCACAATAACAATCTCAACTAGTGTGAATTGTTCAAAACGGCAGGTGCATGACTAAACCGATAGAACTAGCATGAATAGCATCTAGTGATCTACTGAAAAACAAATATGAGTGAGTGTTAGAGATAACCAAGTGACTATTTAAACAATTGCAATGGTCATTTCTTATTAAAAAATATACAGATTTATTAACTCATTTACTATTTTTTACCATTAAATCAGATGCTGTTTTTTTATTATTATTCTACAAACCATTGGATAACACGCACAGGATTGTGGGATATCATAGGCAGCAAAAAATAGATCTATGCTGCCTTCATCTCAGTAGATGTGGATGTTATGCAAACATCGGATTCAGAGGGGCCTTGATGCCTTCCTACCTCCATGCACTGCCTGAAATGCATTTTCGGACGTAGTCTATGTTAAGATACACACAGCTCATACCGCTTTTTCTCCCTTCATCCTGCTCTCTCTCGCTCACTGGATTTCTCTGCCTTCTTGCATGTTCGTGATGAATTATTGAAAAGCTTCAGACCAGCATGGCTTCAGGAAAACTCCCAAGTTTGATGTGCAGTCGTCACTGACTTGTTCTCCCTCTTTCCTTTTACTCAACCTCTTTCATTCTCTTTTTTCCCTCTAGTATGCCCCTTTCTCACAACCATTTCTCTCTCCATTAGTGTCAAAAATAGTGTCACCTCCATAATGTCTAACAGTATGATACCAGTCAAATCGGTGCTTCTCAATCGATGGGCATAGAGTTTAACCTTAGTTACTCTAGATATTACTACATTGTTCATTAACATTTTGAATTGATTTAATTTTTAGACTTGACTAAAAATAAAAATAAATAAATAAATACAAAAAAAAATCTTTAGTTTTTATTTTTGTTTAAGTTTGCGTTGTGTGATGTTGTCGTATTTTATTATTTACTTTATACTATTTATTTTCTATTATTTTATTCAATTGTGTCAATCAATTGCAAATAAATAAAATCTAATTTACCTTGAAGTTTAAGGTTTTCATTACATGTTGTATTTTATTTTATTTTATTTTTGTATTATTTAATTTCATTTACCAAGAATGACAACAACAACAACAATGATCAATACCCAAAAAACAGAGGTATCGTATAACCTGGAAAACCAGAAGACCTAGGATATATAATGTATGCATAGAATATAAATAGTGTGGACAACTTTTATGATGTTTATGCCTTTTAATATGTTAGAAAACGTAGCCAGGATTGAGATTAAACAATAAAAGTCATTAAAAGTCACAGGTTTGCTTCCTAGAGAACACATAATTATAAAAAATGTATACTTTAAATGCGCTTTGGATAAAAGCATCTACCAAATGCATAAATGTAAATATATAAGTAGTTCTTCTTTGAGAGTCTGGAGATCCCTGTGTTCTGTTCCACTCTGTTGCACTCCATCTAGCATCTTGTGCGAGCAGCTTCTTGCTCTAAACTCAAATAATACATGGCAATGCTAAGCATGAACCGCAAGTGTTGCTCCACAAACAGGTTCAGGTCGAGTACCTCAAACTATGCGGGAATATGGTACAACTACCGTACATGCCACATGCCGCCATTATAAAATGGTTTCAATGGCATTATTTGGATTGATACTGGTATAAGAGCGATGTCCCTGACTGCATCAACCCATTCTGAACATCTCATTCAATTTCAATCTAGTAGAAAAATATTTCTTCTCCTCTTTCTTTTTGAATTTCCACAACATCTTTACTTATTCACGCCCGGGCCTGCTGAGGGAGGCAGAGCCTGCAGCGCTCCGTCCGTCACTCAATAAACACCTGCTAATCACATACAGCAGCTGGCCCTCTCATTAGCATACATACATTATTCATTCATGCAAAGAGAGCTGATTAGGATAGAGGATCAGAGAGAGGACTGGACAGCTAAGTGTAGAACACTACAAGTTGAGTTATTTTGTTTCTCAGTGAAGCCAATGAGACTGGTGTATAATCGGACAACATTGTAGCACTTTAAGTAGTGTTCTTCACAGTGTTCCTGATTACGAACAAAATAAACGCTCTATTTAGATGCATAAATGCAGGCTTTGGGTGAATACACACACATGCTCGAAGGGAAGTACAAGGTTGCACTCAAGGCAAACATTCCGGCACAAGTCAGACTGACCAGGTTGGACGATCCAGAAATATCAGCACAGTTTTTTTTTTCTTTTTTGTAGAATCAGTTGAAATGTCAGCCTGGCGATTGAAATGTCATATAGAGTGAGAATACCTATGAGAGCAGGATCTCTCCCCTCTACAAACACAATGACATTAACACAATTTAGACAAACACGCTTTGATGGCAAAGGGCTCCGACCCTCAAAGGCATCATGATGCCTACATGGTGTCTTTAACAGAGGGACACGAGAGGACATGCAGAACTGAACTAGCCACATTTAGACAAATTAACCACACATACATAAACCACAGGGAGATGAGCTCATCAATTTCCTTTTTACCTGGAAGGATTAAACCTGCAGGAGGTCTTTCTGCATCAAATATTCTTGAAGAAGCAGTCCCTTCTGGACAGAGAGAAACATACCCGAAGACAAAATCTTTTGTACAGTTTGCCTTATTTGAAACCCATAGCTGGGTATAATACCAATAAATGCCAATTGAAGGTTAAAGATGACACAGACAGAATGATAGAACAGACAGAACCGTACATGATACAGTGTATAATAGGGGCAGGCGATATGTGATATCTTGATACACGCATCTAACATCCTGATAAGTACATTTATTTCACCGTAATGATACCGTGAAACAAACATTACACTTACGTTTTCTTTAAATAAGGTCTTTACGATATCAAAATGTTCAATTTACCATAGAAAGTGCATAATTCTTTTCACCAGCGTAAATATCGGGGGAAAAAATGGGCCTAAAAACCTCAAGCTCACTGAAGACAAGCAAAAGGGAGTGGTTTAATAAGAATAACAAACAAGTCACAAGCAAAAGAACAAAAAACTACAGTAGAAGAAATAAATAAGATACATACATATAATAAACAACTGTATTAAAAAACGGCATATTCTTTATTGTGTAAAATAAATATATTTCTTCTTATTAAAGTGATTTAGTCAAAAGCAATGAGAGATTTTCTCTCTTTTGTTGTTTGATTAATATGAATGACAAACAGCAGGGATATTAGACCTCTGTCACTTTAAGAGCTGCCCAGATTCAATATACTATGACATGTTTTCTTCCTGAGCTGTTTGCTTCTACTGTACTTAACTAAATAACGTGTTTACGAGGATACTAGCAAATTTCAAAACATACAAATTAGTGTATTTAATCATTAAAATTTACAAAATAATAACTTACCAATACTGCCATGCTCTATCAACACTGTTTTCCTGCATGCAAATGAGTTTCTCTTTTACTGCTGATTCAATTCCAGTGGCATAGATTTGCTTTTAATGCTTAAAAATGTGTGCAAACGTGAAGTTTTTCTGACCGTGTAACCACGCTGGAGATGATAATCCAAATTTTTACCTGTTAATTCTATCTACGTATATCGTCCACATTAGTCTAATAACAGATAAATAGACATAACGATGAATAGAATGATTAAGAAATAAAGCAACATTCAACTAGATAGCGACATAGACATACAGATGGAGAGAGGATTCATTACTTTACTTTTGTAATGAATATAGTCATTACTATATCTCAGGCCCCCCAGGTGAATCTAGTATAACTTCGACAGAATAATTGAATTACAAATCAACCAAGCTATGCCAAGCAGCGAGGGAACATGCCAACGTGATAAAGGGAGGAAATAGAAAATAAAGCCTAAAATAAAAGGGAGGGGAAAAAAAAAACAGCATATGTGAGGTATTGTGGGGAGAGACATAAATAAACCGAGGCAAATCCTTAACAGAGGCTCAGAAGGAAGACGAGTGAGAGAGAGAGACCTGTTTCAACACACATCAATCAGAGTGTGTGTCTGTGAGAGTAATTAGCTACCTGCCGACGGGCAGCCTCTCTCTAATTGTTTACTGCTTTGCTGCAGCCTCTTTCTCCTGCTCTTTCTTCATCTCCCTCACTTTCATGTACCGTGTTAATGTGTGGGGTGTGTGTGTGTGTGTGTGTACGTGTGCCGTTGTGAAATGAGACTGCAAAAATGATGACTCTTCTGTGGGTGTGGAGACAGAAGAGAGAAAAAGACACAGAGATAGCGACTAAAAAAGGCAGCGAGGCAATCTAAGCTTGAGAGAATAGAAACACTGACGCTGTGTGTGTGTGTTGGGGGGGGGGACATGTAAGCTGGGTGTGTATTTAGTGATAGCCTGCCCGACTTCACCCACAGAGGGATTAGCCAAGAATCGGCTAGAAAATATCACACAAGCATCGCACCACACAGGAAAGGGCTTGACGTAACAGGGCTTCTAATCCAGTGTTTACCAAGCAGGTGTGCATGTACCCCAGGGGCTACTTGGAAACATTTCGATTTTACTTTGTTAAACATGTCTTCGTCACCTGGAAGTCGCAGTTTCTCATTAAAATGTGCACTAATGGCGGTGTAGTCGCTCGTGGGTGATATTTCATACTTGTTGAGCTCCGGCGGTTTTTAAATTCTCCCATTCAAAGAGTGCAAATGACTTTACGTTTGTTAAACGTCCCATCTGGATTTCATTTTTTAAATGAATATGCCATTAGGTCTTACTCTGAGAATAT
Source organism: Enteromius viviparus (assembly GCA_032353835.1). Lineage (NCBI taxonomy): Eukaryota > Metazoa > Chordata > Actinopteri > Cypriniformes > Cyprinidae > Enteromius > Enteromius viviparus. The sequence continues at coordinate 8,886,059 of JAUCNO010000710.1, read as the reverse complement.
TTCTGTATGATTGCCCCCAGAAGTGTCACAACTGCGGAAGACAAACAAGCGCAGGTGTCTTATTAAAGAGTGAGGATGTAGCTTAGTCGGTCGGCTTTTCTTGACATGTTATATGTTTAAAAATCATTAGTTGACTAATTTAATACTGGGAGTGAGTTAAAGGAAATACAATTTTGGCTACACAATGGTTACATTTCTTTATTTTGTTAATGTTCCACACTTTGAATATTCCCAAAAAACGAACGCACATACTGCTATTCTTTTGCGGAAATACTCAATTGCTTTCCATTTATTTAAATCAGTCTCCAATGCAGTAACCCAATCAATAACTCTCACTAGTGTCCTTGATAACAATGAATAACAAAATACATGTTTTTGTTCAAAAGGAATTATTACTTTTATTCAGCAAGGGGATTCAATTGATCAAAAGCGGCAGTGAAATGTTTAAATATTTCAAATTTGTGCAGATTTTGGCATTAAAAACTTTGATGAACCAATCCTTGCGCTTTTCTTAAGCACCAAATCAGCATATTAGAATGATTTCTGAGTGATTATGTGACAGAAATTTCAACTTTGCTACCACGGAAATAAATGATTTTAAAACAGTTATGTTAAATCATAAAGTTACTGTTTTACTGGGCTTAAGATCAAATAATGCACATTTAATGAACATAATAGCATTTATTCTGATAAAGAGAAACCAAAATATCAGTTTAATAAGGTTATTTATGGTTGTATAAGGCTGGCATGTTTAAATGAGGACTGCTTTATTAAAATAAGACTAAAATGTGATAGTTCATGTTCTCATGTTCTAGTAAAAATGCTGAAGTAATATTCAACATATGTACAATGATCCCTTCATTTATCCTAGATTTCCTGAACGAAAATATCTCTCCTACTGTTGCTGTCTCTAAATAACTTCAATCTGCCTGTGGTACATGTGCAGTAAGTCCAACCTAAGGTTGACTCTCTCCTGACCTTCTTTCCTTACAGACTTCAGCCCTGTATGTTGGAAACAGAACACAGCACAACATAGCAACACTAAAACGCCCTAAGTTGTGTCTGAGCATTTCAAAGGAACCGTTTACAGTACATCATCTCTAACGTCTAAGGCATATACATTCTCTCAATTCGTTTACATCCACATAAGACGATTTTCATATGCACCAGGTGGTCGAAACTGGTCTGTGCTGTACTGTAAGAAACCGATCAGCTTTGTGCAAAAGGTTACATCCCTCTTTTGAAAGGTTTGGCTTCCTCATAACAAAGTGAAAAAAGAAGACATACACATTTGGAACAACGTGAAGAGAAGTAAATGCTGACAGAATTGTATGAATTTATGTGAACTATTTCTTTAGACATTCCTCATACAGACTACCTTTCCTGTATAAGTTATAAACTGTACAAGAAGCCGAACAGTCTGAAAGTGAGATGAAACGGTAATACTCAATTAAACCGCATAGTGGGATGCAACCCACTGGAGAGTGCAGAGAAAATATGTTTACCTCAGCTTTTTCCCCTGTTGGGTTGTGGAAGTTACCTTTACAGTACTTTACACTTCCCAGTGGGTCACGTTTGACAGTATTTTATTTGGAGTTTCCCCTCAAATCATGACAAACACGCTTAATAAAATACCATTTGATTGATCAATCACACATGCCCTTACCGTCTGCAGTTTTTTACGGTTTTTATTTTATTTGTGAATTGTAATAAATTCAGTGTTTCTCTCAGCGTTTTTCTCCATCAATAGCATCCCTCAAGCGTTAGATGTACTTATTTATCTGAGTAAATACCTGTTAATTTAATCAACTTTGAAGCGATTTTGCAATTAGCCTGTTTGTCTTTAGTTCAGGAGGTAATTAGTAGGAAGCAGGGAAACCTAGATCCCTTTAAAGCTGGTCTTCAAGCTAAGCCTGGTGTTCAGCTGGTTTATCTGGTCAGCCATCTGGTCTTCCATCATAACCAACTATAAAAAACACAGCATCCCTCTAAAACCTTTAGAATAAATAAACAGATGTATAAAACTGCTTTAACTGACAAAATTAACATGCAAACTGTTAATAGTGGAAATTTATCACGGATCCCAAAAATTTTGTATTTTGTGTGTGCACATTACACAAAAGTGGTTTACGCCAGAAGGACCAGCATGGGAGAGACTAATGTCTGTCATTACACAAGGCCACATTCAAGCCCATCATGTCATAATGAGTGTAATCTTTCATTCAGCAAATCCTGCCAGGCCTGAGAAGGACCTGGGATGGGGCTGCTCACTTTTACAAACCCTGAACTACCCTACAGTACTTTAACAGACATTTGGATGTCTAATTAAATTAGCACACAAAAGTAGAAAGGAAAGATTAAAATGTTCTATGAAGAGAATGAAAAATTGTTATGGGACGCTTTGCTCACAGCCAATTAAAGTGGCATATAATAAAAAATTAACACCCTGTATCACATTACGGCTGTGTTCCAATTTGTTCAGCCTCTTAACTTATGAGTGTTTTTTCCTGTGATCTAGAGAGGACAGTCTGACAGAGACAGAGGCAGTGTGTGTGTTACAAATGAAAACAAGTTTATCTCCCTGCAGCAGGTCTGTTGACTTTCTCTTCTGATGTCCTCCTCGAAGAACTGTCCAGAAAAGTTTAGCTGGTCTAGCTGTTTCACTTCTCTTTTCAGCAGGGAAAATTGGAAGATCTTGAAAACAGCATCAAAACAACATGTGGGATGCACACATCCTTCAGAGACCACAATGTAAACCTTTAGTCTTATTGTACGTCAAATGAAATGTCCATTAATAGAGGTCACAAAATGCAGACGTCTCTACTGAGATAAAAGATAAACCCACTCAGGGTTCACTATAGCGCCCGATTCACCTGGAGCTGGAATGAATGCTGTGTCGAAAAAGGTTGAAAGAAAATAGAGGTGCTCTTACCCTGCCATGACGATGAAAAAGTCCAGTCTGTTCCATGTATCGCCAAGATAACAGCGACGGCCAAAAATCCCCAGAGCCACCATCTTCACCACCATCTCCAGTGCAAAGAATATATAGATAAATGCATCGAATGCCTGAAAGAGATCAACGAAGACAGAATTAGTTAATTAATTAAATAAATTAATTCCATGTGTTGCTATCACTATAATTTGTCTAATCTGATGTATTTAAGAATGACAATGCCCCTCCCCACATACCACAAATTTTCAATAAAATTTTTCAAATCGTAAAACCTGAAAAACATTGGGCCATAGTCATGTCTTTAAAGCAGGTTTTTCCTTCAGCTGTTCATCAGACAGCAAGTGGCAGACATATTGTTTCCATCAATGGTAATTCCTATGTAAATCAGTGGGGGTTGGTGCTTTTCGGCAAAAAGAATGACAGATCGAACGACAGAACAACAGACAGCTTGATACATTGATACTGTAGATGCAACAGAGGGACCAACATGCCATAATTATTCAAATTTATAAGAAATTATTAGCAGTCAGAGTGGAATCAGCTCTCCAGATCTGGTTTACAATCCATTAATGGCTCTGCTAAACTCTATGCTCTGCAAATATAACCTCAGAGCATTCAAATTTGCTCTGGGAAGGACACAGTAACTGATATACTTAGGATGTGTTACACAGCACGGCTTTTTCTAATACACAGTATCTGACTGCCAATGAGAGCTAATGAGATCCTGAGAGAAGTCAAAAGATGAATAAGCCTGAAACGAAAGGGCTTTTAAGAACCCTCGAACAAGTGAACGATTGATTATGAAGTCCAGTCAGCACCCAGCCTGTTCACCCTTACTTCACCTGACCCGGGACAACCCACCCTGCATCTCATTTCTCAGCCGACGCCGATCAGAGCAGACGATCCGTGTGACAGAAAGTGTTTCTTTCATAAACAATTGAGTCGCGCGAGTACACAGACTTTAAGAGGGCTGTTAATTAGCTCCTTACAAATACTCTGCCGCGTGATTGTTGCTGTCAAAGCCCTGCTGCGTTCTCATTACGACGCCACAGATAGCTGGGATTCCGAGCGACTGATTACACAGACCAGTCTAGCCGCAATCGCCCTCATCAATAGCTTTGTTTCTGCTCTCATGTTGGTCACTCGTTTGGTTTTTAAGTTCAGCCCTGCAGGGATAATTATAACGATGTGAGAAGTGTAATTTTCTTGCAGAAAATAGAACGTCTGTTACGCTGCGCCCCTTAGTCTTAGTCACTTTGCATGTCCCCGGTTGCCAAGTAGAACTGATACAGGTTTTGCTTCACACTACAGAGTGTTTATGTGTGATACAGGGAGGAGGCCGTTGGGAAGCAATGCCAATTTGGATGGCCGCCCGCACGAGAAAACGAAGAGTTTGAAACCGGCCGGTGCAGACGAGCAAAACAACACTGGTTTAAGATCCCCTGTGGGACCAGAGGACGCAAACATCCTGCCGCCAAGAGGACACTTCCTCTAAAGCTACCTTCTTCCACATGCCATACCTGACATATGGCTCTCTATACGAGTCGGTACACACACAGCAAGCAGGAGTGAGACAGACTTTCGTTCCTACCCACACAGTTTTCATTTCAACCCGTCTTTTTGTTTTGCAGTCAATCCAAAAAGCTAATGTGAGAAATATCGCATTGCAGACCTTCTTAATTTGCATTTCTCTCTCTTCAAAACTCTTTTTACACAATAAAAGTACAGCTCTGAACAGTGAGAGCTCACTGGGGGAATACTGTCAGCCATCTTGACTGGTAATACATTGAGTCATGGCTCTCGCTCCATTTCAGCAGCACCTATGAGAAGGTAAAGCTGATGTCTGATGCCTCCGGCCTGCCTGAGATACGAGGTAAGCTCATAGTCAGCGTTGTTTCTTAATTAGATGTGCACTGTGGAAAGTGATTGGGAATTGTTATAAAATTCAATTAAATTCTGGCGGAAAGCCTAGTCATTAGGGGAAGATCTCGATAACTTATTATCTATTGGACTAAAAGCCTATAAGATGACTTACAGCGATTCGCCTATGTTTCATCCTTGTAAAAGACATAGTTCCTCTGGAACTGAATGATTTACTTTCTTCTGTACACCGCAAAGATGTTATTTGTGTGTTTTACAATGGAAGTCAGTGGGGTTCAGTGTTTCTTGGTCCCCATTGACTTTGGATATATTTTCAAAAACATACATTTAAATATATTCTACATTAGAAAGACATTAAAGTCTGCAAATGATGACAGAACTTTCATTTTTGGGTGAATTATGCCTTTAAGCAGTAAGCTTTCCCATCACATTTAAGTGATCAAACTCACCAATCTTCAACCATCCCTGTTGACACTGGTCAACAAGAAGAGCATATGAATTAATCTCATATTGATGCATTGTGGGGACTCGTAAGAGCCCTATTTTATTTATAAGATACAGAGAGTGTTTATATTAAACACATTGGTGAATATTATGCAAAAGTAGGCCATAAACACTGCTACTACTTTATTATCTGAATATGAAAGTCAATGAAAGTGCACGCTGCTTCTAACACATATGAATAACTTTCTTCCACAGGACACAAAAGCAATTCTTCAGAATATTAGCAGAAATGTAGTTTGCTGTTGTATCAACCCCCTTTTATCAAACTTTTATAGTATTTTCTGTCCTTTTAAAGCATGAAAGGCTTTTTTTTTTTGGAAAATAATCATTTTCCCCAACTGGATCAATCAAAATATATCCTTTTGTTCTCCGTAAAAGAAAGTCATAGAGGTGGAACACCATTGAGTGAGTAAACGAGGACACCGTTTTTAGGTGAGCTAATCCTGTAATGGAGTGTGTTCATGTTTAAGCTGTGCCATGAAAGCTGAACTGGAGCAGTGCCATAGGCGATGATTTTTCTAACACACAACGATCATGTACGTTTTTATGTGAGGTCTCTGAACAGACTCCCTGGACCCAGCCGTCACATCCAGGCAAGCTAATGAACACAGCAGAGCTCCTGGGACAGGAGATGCATGGAGAGTTTAGAGGACACATAAAAACGTCCCTAAAGCTCCCAAAAGATGACATAAGAAATTAAAGGCCGTCCTCTGTCAACACAAACCCCCCCGAGTTCTGTCTGCTTCGTCAACCTCTCAGAGTGAGAGAGAGCCTCATTAACCACAGAGAGTTGAAAGGGATGATGATGATAATAAATGAAGGGAAAGGAAGAAGCAAGGAGGAATCCTGTTACAAGATAGGCTGGGAATCAGTGTATGATCCTTAAACTCTCTCTCACTGACACAAAAAACAATTGCATTTTGACAAGGAACATTAACAACATTCAGGGCTGGTCTGTTGCGTCAGTTTGATTTTATGTGTGAAAAAAAAAGAGCCATGCAGATTCTCTGTTTCAAAACCTACAGAGCTTCCCATGAAGGCAGCATTTGAAGGCAGTTTGCTCCTGCTGTCAAAACTATTAAAAAAGGGACCTTAATGTAAATTATGCTTTAAATATTTAAGTTTCCAAAATAAAATTTGGCGTACTTCATGTACGCTTTGGGCAGAAGACAATTTTATACTATTATAAAATAGCAAAAATTTGACCTTTTTGTAACAGTACAAAAACGTGTCAGTGGGGCAGTACCCTCAAAGGGACAATGGTGTATTTTATCTACTCCTAAAAGGCATACATTAGTACCTTCAAGCAGTAGTAGTTTACCCAAAAAGGCAATTCGGATCATTTACACACGCTTATGCTGTTACAAACCCATAAGGCTTGGTCCCTCCATTATAACTTCAATTCGCCAAAATTTGCGAATATCCACTAAAGTCATAAAGGCTCCATAAAACAAGACCAAGACCTTCTTGTGAAGAGATACTGATAAACAGATATAATTTATTCTAATAAATAAATAAATTATGTCCATTTTCATTGGTTAAAATCTTCCTGCCCAAAGATTGGCAGTCCATTTGTTTCATTGCATTTAGAATTCTAACTTAGTAGGTTGCTCACTATGTGTTGAAGCGGAGCTAGTTAGTGTATGAGTGTGTTCACACTGACCTGTAGAATCTGACAGCGCTCTGAGGTACAGTCGATGTTCTCGCAGGGCTGGTACATCCCCAGAGTGACGCAGTTCAGCAGGATCACCATGATACTGATGCGCTCGAACCACGTGACGAAGCATGTGTTAAGGCCAATATTTATCACCAGACAAGTAAATGCAATAATACATGAAGTTAGACATTTACACTTTTTAAATTTAGGAGCTTACCTGTGGGAAAATTGCTATCATGTTGCTAGGACATACACCAGTTCTTTGTCTCAGCAAAAATGTTCTCAGCAGAAAAAAAACCCTTTATAACTGTTTTCTATTTTAAATAAATTCTGAAAAGAAAAATGAAGAAATGCTGTTAAACGGTTTTCAACATTAATAATTATTAGAAACGTTTCTCCAGCTCAAAACCAGCATGAGTGATTTCTAAAGAATCATGTGACATTGAAGACTGGAGTAATGATGCTGAAAATTCACTTTTGCCATCACAAAAATATAATAATATAAAATAACTATAATATATTAACTATATTTTAAAGTATATTAAAATAGGAAACATTCACCGGATTACTGTAATTACTGTATTTATTTTATCAAATAATACTTGGTAAACATTTTATATATATATATATACACACTACCATTCAAAGGTTTTAGGTCAGTAAGATATTTAATGGTTGGAAGATGTTTCTTCTGCTCATCAAGGCTGCATTTATTAGATTAGAAATCCAGAAAAAAACAGTAATGTTGTGAAATATTATTTCAATATTTCAAAAGTTTTCTGTGTGAATGTATTTTAAAATGTACACAGCAAAAAGCCCAGTGTTAAATTAACTCTCCCCGGAGTTTATTTGAGTCCACACTCAAGAGCCTTAAAAGT
>JAUCNO010000710.1:8847597-8858034 GCA_032353835.1 Enteromius viviparus | reverse complement strand
GTCTCTTAAAACAGGTTTACATGTATGCAAGGTCAAAAAACACTTTAGTTTTCTCCAAAAATAGATTTAATTTTACCCCAGTTCTAAATGATTCATAAACAACTCATGTGAAACAGTTCGAAGACTCTGTTTGTCTAAACCCCTCCTTCCCATAAGCCATCACTGTGATTGGTCAGATGGCGCAGTCCTATATGATTGGTCTACCGCTACAGCGGTCCACAGAGCTTGCACCTAAACTACCGTTGACAGTGCTTTTGTAAGCGAATCGCGCACACTTCTACGTACAGGTAGTGGCACTGTATAATGCATAACACTGCGTAAAGCCATTGTTTATCATTACTTAGGCCACATTTACACATAGCCGGGTATTTAGAGAAATTTAAATTTCCTCCCCTCTGTTTTCAATAATAACATTGTTCACACAACATAATTTTCAAAAAACTTTGAGTGTGAATTCAACGTCGAGTGTGATAACTATGCCAACCTATGTCTCTTCATCACTTTTTGAAAGAGCAATTGTAATATCCGCAATAATGAATAAATAATTCACATTGCAATTACCTTATGTTAGCTGAAGGTTATATGTCCTTAGTATTTGCCGTGGAGATTAATTACTCCAGTAGTAAACATGCAGAAGTGAACAATAGGTCTTAAATCTTTCCTGCTGGATGTGAATTTCTACGAGTTTTGTTAAGGATATCTCTGTAACAGTCTCTCAAGGACAGAAGGCCACTGCGAGTACTTCACTGCAACCTGATCTATATTCTCAGTGAGGCTGATGCTATATAAAGAGAGCTAAGCGGCAGGACAATGTAAGTTTACCTGCCCCAGTTTCTGTAATAAAAGTTCCTGAAACTTTGGCTCAGATAAGATGAGTGGAAGGGAACTAAAGATACTTGGGAATAAAGTATGTGTGAGCAAAGAACAAAGACTGTTAACACTGCAAGAAGCTGGGCAGGCTTCTTGCATAAATTATAATTTGCTTCTTACCAAGGATTTGTATCTTTCAGTTATGATGCATTTTATTTTCCCCTACTGAAGGATGAATTCAACCAGCAGTTTGGTAAACAAATATGACAAATGGTGGTAATTATCGCCTTTATGTTTAGCTGTGCATTTCTATGTGCATTCACTGTTGTAGATTCAAACAAACTCACCTCAACATCTCCAGGTGCTCATGATCATTAGCTTCCCAGCTACAACCTAGAATCGGACAGATGCATTAAGACATACCTCAAAAGTTGCACTGCAACAAACCTCTCATTACACAGTGTGTAATGGAGTGAGAGTCCATCACCCACATTTAAAGGTTAATTTCCTGAAGAGTGTCTTGGAATAAAATGGGCTACCCGGGAATTGCATTGAGAGGACCTGCAGGCAATAAAGCAAGGGGACCCTTTTGCAGATATTGCAGAGCGTGCAGTTTCAGAATACAGGTTTTAATTATTTGAATAAATCAAAGCTAAGAGAGCTGCTGGACTTACTACTGATATCTGAAAAAGTCTCACAGCTGCTTTATGGTCTAATGGCAACCTAAATGCGCATATCACAGCAAAACCAAGGATGGCTTTTCTCTGTCAATGCCGCCTTCTTTCACAAAGTCTGTTGCTAAACAGAATTCTATTGCCTGTCACAGGTGAAGCGAAAGGCTATTGCTCCTTAATAAAGGATGGTCAGGAGGCAATCAAGGCTTAAGGTCTGGAGCATTGTCTTCAAGCTAACCATAATTTGTTCATGCTGTCTTAATGCAGCATTCTGTCTTGTCCAAATTAGAAATAAACTACCTACCTATAAGATGCCAAAACACGGTGAAGACAAAGCAGATTGATTAACCACAATGAACACTGAAGCTAGGTAAAGGTCTGTTTAAGTGACTATTGAACTTCCTTTACAGTCCTTGGCATTTTCAACAAGCAAAGTGCAGAAAACTTTGCTTCAGCATGTTTTTGTCAACATTCTCTGTCACTGCTTTCTGCTCTAACTTCCTGAAAGTCATTTATCTGCGATTGTGGTACACGTTTACAAAAGTGCAAAGTCTCTGTCATGACAATTCTTTATGGTGGCCGTAGGTCTATGGCCAAATGACTGTTCAAGACCCTCTTAGATGAGGTCACCAAAGGTGTGTCACAGAATTGCTGGGTTGAGGCGCAGATTGAGTTCCACTTTATTCCTCGTACACTTTGTGATAAAGGTGTTGGCTCTGCTGACACGCGCCAATAATTGCCTGCTAAAGGCTAAATTTCCCCACAACTCATTTAACAATTCTTCTTGATATATTTGAGTTCTGTGATGTGTACAGTGGCAACATGGACTTTATTGATGGAAGTACAATATTTACTTCTTTTGTACAGACTAAAACTTGCACATTCCCATAATCATAAGTAACAAAAGTACAGATGTAGGATACATACAATAAAAGTAAGATTAATTTATCATTTAAATTATAAGAGTAGTTCAGTCAATCACTCCGAGTTACTACCGATGAATAGGAATCTCGCTTCGAGATGTCCAATCTACTTCAAGTGTATGAAAACACGCCAATGTAATGAAATAACATGCGCTGATTAACATCCAGCTGCACCTGATCGCAGGATGAATATAAATAAGGAGCGGATGAAGGATGATTAATTTTTCGCTTCGTAGCCGAGCTTGCATGAGTTCAGCTCTCCAATCTACGACAGTGATTGGTGACTGGTGACACAGCGTTTGCAGCGGTGATGATTCCAGTGTTGAATGGATTGCCACAACTGTTTGCACTAGCCCACTGTTGTGTGCATGCAGCCATCTCACCCTGTGCACCTCAGCACACTAAAAGAGCTTTTCTAAAAGAGAAGCTCACGGGTGGTACGTCTTTGTAAAGACACATCTTTTAAAGATGTCAAACCACTTGTGCGCTTCTGGATGCTGTCGTTCCCTGGCTTCAGGTGACGCTCACGATCGCTGTCTCACGTGTCTGGGCAAAGCACGTTGATGCGGCTTTTGTGGATGAGTAATCTTTTCTCTCTGGGAGAATGATCATCACTGAGCTGCGGATCAAACTCTGCTACCGGCAAGGGGCGGGGCAACCGAAAGACGGTGCTCTTTTTGGTAGTATAATGTCCCGGTCACCATACTGGGGCATTAGGAACCACACAGACCACAGGGTGAGCACCCCCTGCTGGCCACTCTAACACCTCTACAAACAGCAACCTAGTTTTCCCAGGAGGTCTCCCATCCAGGTACTGACCAGGCTCAGCCCTGCTTAGCTTCAGTGGGCAACTAGGCTTGGGCTGCAGGGTGATATGGCTGTGGCAAAGAAGGCAAAGGACAGAAAAGTAATGGAAGATAGAGACTGGGCAATGAAGAGAAAGATTTATAAAGTGCGAAGAAGAGGAAGGACCACATGAAGAAAAGGCAAGAATAGAGAAGACACTGTTTAAATCTTGACATGGCTTGGCTCATTTGCTCATCATTATGTTTAATGAATGCCACTACAAGTGGGGTATAAATAACGCTTCTAACATGCCCCCTGTCACTGATAATCAGACCTCGCGCCACTGCATTCATGAGACGAAACTCAATCAAAACTTAATTCAAGCTCCAAATTTATTGACTATTCATCTGATTTTCAGCATCACCAAAAATATACAGGCTATTTTCAACATCCACACCGGTATGTTCAGAGAGTCGCGAGTCAGTCCTGACGGAGTGCGAGAGCAAATAGTGCAGGTGTCACAAGAGAAGAAACAAACGTGCCGAAAGCCTCAAAGGCCACACAATAGAAGCTGGCGGGCAGGAGAAAGGGAGCTAATTGCATTATTAATAGGTAGAGTCTGGGGTATTTTGTGATGGTAATTTGCAGAGCGGAAGGCGGGGGACTGTCACTCTTTGGGTGAATACCGGCGGTGGCTGTGAAGAGCTGAATAGCTGCCGCTAATGAGCTGGCTATGCAGAAGACACTGCTCTGGCGTGACGGCCCATCAGCGGCGCAGTGATCTGTTGGTCTATATTTCGTATGCCAGGATGAAAGAGCCTGATTAACAAGCCACCGTCCCAATGAAACTATAATGAGATTACGGTCTTAATGGCAATTTACACGCAATGCACTAGGCAGCAAATTTTACACTTGCATCTAGGATTGGTATAAATACAGATCAGAGATGGTCTTATTATCAGGGAATACCAAGGTCCATGGCTCTGCTACTGAAGTAAGCTTCATGTCAGAGTTGTACAACAGTTAAATAAAGTCAGTGGATACCACGAAATATGCTGGAAATCTTACAAAAAAACAATGACTTTTTTCAAAAAACTTTGTGTGAATTCTAAAAAAAAATGTTTAATGGCATTAGTAGATGTTTAAGATTCACCAATATGATGATGATTCATACAGTAAATATATAAATATAGATAAATATAATTTTTACACTAATACAAAGCATGTTTTGGTCTATGACTACAAAATCATTCTATATAAATATATAGGCTACATATACTGATATCAACATGCTCACAGATGTTTTTTTGTGTGTTTGTTTTGTTTTTTAGTGATCAGAAATTTGCTGCATGGATGACATTCACTGGAGTCTCTTCAAGCTGTTCACTTCTAGGAGTGCTGTTACATCACATGTTCAGCTACACTGATATTCTCTGGTAAAACAAGCGCCCTAAATACTGATGGTGGTTATTTTTTCTTGAACTCATGGAAAGAAGCAGTAAACACTCAAATATCAGGTATTTCTAGGATTCATTTGTTTTCAGAATGGACTCAAAGTCTGTTCACATCTCTGTAGTTAGATCAGTGTACTCAATAATGTGTCTTTGACCTTCATTATGTACATTTAAATTATAATGTGTTGTAAATAAAAAACCAAATCATTTAAACATTTTTTTTTTTAATCTCCTCACATTCTTTTTTTTTACATGCCTTGCCTGTCACAGTCACTAATGGGCCATTAGAGGAGGGGTTTTGTCTCTTCAGGTGAGAATCACTGAATATTAATGACCATTTTCACTCCCTCGCATACAGGCTTTCAGCCTCAAAACATGTCTTTTAAAATTTAAAACACTATATTGTTTTCTGAGAATAAGTAATTTAAATGATCTTCACATCATTCTGAAGTAAATATTCTAGCTGTCAAGGGTATCTGCAATGCAGGAATTACACAGAACTTGAATGCAATAGTTTTAATTCAAACTTTGATGTAGAACAAAGAGATACCAGTGTACACATTCGTGAGACACTGATAGACACTTGAGGACTCGACAACAAAGACTAGAACAGAGGCACTGTAAATACACAGACATTGATGACACACAGCTGGACACTAATTAACACAATCAACTAAACTAGGACAGGAACCAAAACCATAAAAGGGCATACAGGAAGTTAGACTAAACCAAAGACACAGAACACGTCACACAGAACACAGACAAGGGCGTTACACTAGCCTAATAGACTGGTTAATCTAAATTCTTATTCAGGACAAAAACAATTACATGTTGGTCAATAGTATGTTCTAAATAGCTAAAATAACCACAAATATCAGAGCATGTCAAAACATCTCAGGGACCCCAAAATCACATCAGACCCCAGAGGGTTAATTGATAAACTGATAAGCACACAAAAGTAGTTCATCCAGCGTAGTGAAGCTTCTTTTCCATTGACAAACATTCAAAAAAAGACCTCTGGTCTCCTTTTCTATGAACCGCAGCGTTAGCTTTTTAGGTTAACCTTGGAGGCTTGCCTTAAAGCAGCTTTGATATGGATCTCAGTGATGCAGGAAACCCAATAATGCATGTTGCAACATTTCATTAATAAAGATCTGTGCAGGTCAGTGCTTCTTAACCTTTTTGACTTCAAAGCCCCACATTGTGCACGGCTATATGTAAAGCCTTTACACTTAGATTTTCTGTAAATTAAATTGCAGGATTCCATGAGGATTACACAAACGCTCTGAAATGTCATTGCATTTTGTGTACAATGACAATAAAACATTCTAATTCTAAGTTTCAAGAGCTGAATGTTCTGAAGGTACTTTTCCAGTTGTTCATGTTTTACTTCATAAAGATCAAGTATAATGTGTTTTTATTCACAATTTTCTACCAATGAAAGATTTTAGAGTTTATGACTACAAAACGTAAATTCCTTATGAAAATGCCAATTGAGTTGATTTGTGGTAGCTAAGGTATTCGGGTGTTTTTCTTTTCGCATACTGTTATATAATTGCGAGGGTGTTTTGCATGGTTGCTAGGTTGCTAGGTGCTTTCACCACTATATGATTTCCTGATCTAGATACAGCCATTTAGTAGACTTTTTTTATAATGGATTTTAATGGTTTTATGGATCACCAGGTCACACCTCTCGATATCATTTAATGTCTATAACAAACAATGCAGGGCAGATTACACGCTGAAGATCAGTATTCTTGCCACATTACACTGGAAGTATTTTAACATTGAAAAAATACACACTTCACCTTTAAATTTCCCATGAGATTAATTAGATTCTCATTTGACATGTTTTACTAAGGATGTCATGCCCATGAGAGACAACACTACTGTCTCCTGTTTTCCATCAGATTGATGTGAGCATGGCTCATTTGAGAGCGGCCTCTGTAAAAGGAATGAGATAGTTCTTAAGATGTAACATTTGACCCAACAATAAGTATTTACTGAGACAGCTGCATTATTCCAGCTTAATGCAGAAAAAGAGGTCAGAACATCAAAGATCAGGAAAGTACTAAAACATTGCTGTGCCACAGCTGAGAGGATGCTAATCGCTAATGCTAGTGTTTGGCAGCCTCAGTAAGGGAACAAAACCCACTGGTGACCACATACTTAAAAATTAAAATGTCTGTATAAAATATATTTGGATGCGATTAGTTTGATAAGTTATAGCCTAATTACAACCAGAGCGTTCCTGTAAATTAATGCTGTTCAAGTCTGCACAATCTTCCCTCAGTGTCCAGCTTACTGTCCCTTTAACTACCATTGTTTCTCAAGTTTTGAAGTGGACATGCTGTACTTACTCATCAACTTATTCAGAGAGGTAACACTTGCTAATGAATTATGAAACATTATTCTCTCTAGAAAAAATGACACTAAAGAGAAAGACAAAAAACTTTGCCAAATATTCATGTTATTCATTTTCTGATTACAATGCATAAATGTTTGAAATAATATCATAATTTCAGCCCTGTTTGTTTACAATTTGGTTCATTTGTTCTTGCTTTTTAAATTCAGTCACTATTTTGTGATATTCATTCAAGTCAATTTTACTTAGAAATGTAATTTTACATAATGAAAATAATATTTGAAATGACCGTGAAAAATATTTAAAACTTTTTTGACTGTAATAAACCTTGAGGACAATTTATATATATATATATATATATATATATATATTTTTTTTCATCTTGAAGTACAGAAGATTATTTAGAAGTTAGATAAAGATTTTGTTAATAAAGGATTTGTCTCTGATTTGCTTGTTTTAATATATTGATGTTTATACATATTTAATATAAATATATATAGCATTTCAGAATTTACTGCAGGTTACTTTTCAGGTAAATTTTACGGTTACTGCAGTAAGCACTACAAGCACTCCTTTACAGAATCTGTCTTGGAAATGAATGAAGCCTCAATAAGCCATTGATTTTATCTGTATCCTATTATGTCTATTTCGGAGTTCTGCTTCGCTGGCTCAAACACAAACTCAAAGTCAATCCATAAACGTACATCTCTCCTTCTCTTGACCTTTCTCATCTTTCCTACACCAATCCATTGTTTTCCTGTCTCTGGGAATGAATCCATCCCTTCTATCCACTATCATCTCACATATCCACCACATTACCCTCCTTACGATAAATATTTGTCACGTTTGTGTTCCTCCTGGAATGAGTTACTTTAATCCCCCATCTCCTATTTTGTCTCCATCTCTGTTGCTAATTTAGTGGCTGTAAGGAGAGCAGAGAGGCAGAGAGCTTACTTCACTAATGGCAGCATTCTACCAGTCACGTCAAGCCCAGCTGGAGATCCAATGTTCCTGTCTTTTTTAATTACCATCTAACTGACTTTTAACAGTGTGATCCCTCAGTCTCTCTCTCCCTCCCTCCCTTTCTTTTGTCTCTCACACACACCATGAACTCCTCCGCTATGCATCCAACCTCCTGTGAACTTTGTCGAGGACAATCAGTACATATCTGTTGTCTGAGAAATGGGGAGGAACACTTATAAACATAAAACCTCCTAGCTTGCTTATGAATATTAATTATGTTCTGTCATGTCATTAATATTCAATAAGCCTTATAGTCTTAGCTGATTTGCTTGTTGTTGCTGGGTGCTTAAGACAATGAGTCTTGAGAGGCCATGCATTACAGTGATTTTATCATGCTTAGGGGGAATTCTTAGGGGGCATGGTGCAAAGCAGAGTGATGAAATGTGATGAAAAGCATCACATGTCTCCGATCTCCTGCCATTATTTGCTATTACAGAAGGGAGATAGGCGGTCCACCATTCTGTCACAAGAGGGTAAAATAATATTACAGTTGGAGCAGTAAATAACCATGTGCAGTAAAACATAGTGCAGTGATGGAGAACTCTGACTCTTAACTGGATTTGTATTCTCAGAACGTTGGTCTCACTCCTTTTAACATTACATGCCCATTCAGCTCTCAGCAATCACCCCTTTCATTACCACCATTACAGCAGCCCAGCAGTTATAGTCCTAATTTAATGTGCTCGTTAATACCTCTAATGCATTTAATTCCTACATCGGCGTCACAGCAGCGATGTCAGAAAAAAGAAAAGAATTGTAAAAAAGTGAAAAAAAAAAAAAGATGGCAGTGCTCTTCTTAGGGAAATGCTCTTCATGAAATGAATGAACTTTCTGTACATTTGTACATGATTTCAATAATTTTGTCATTTAAAATGGTTAGTTCACTCAAAAATGTTGTCATTAATTACTCACCCTCATGTCATTTCAAACCCGTAAGACATGGCTGGGCAACTTTGGTTCTGGAGGGCCGGTGTCCAGCAGAGTTAGCTCCAACCCTAATCAAACACATCTGCCTGTAACTTTCTAGTGATCTTGAAGACACTGATTAGCTTCTTCAGGTGTGTTTGATTAGGGTTGGAGCTAACTTCTGCAGGACACTGGCCCTCCACAACCGAATATGCCCAGTCCTGCGGTAAGACCTCCGTTCATCTTCTGAACACAAATGAAGCCATCAGACCCTCCACAGACAGACAAAGATTGTAGTAAAAACATCGGTAAAACGGTCCATGTGACATCAGTGGATCAACTTTTAGTTTTGGAGAAGACCACCATTCTTCTCCCGTGGCTTACTCTCTAAAATGGCGAGTCAGAAGAGAAGAATGGTAGAGTTAAATAATGTCATTTTTGTTTCATTGCGCGAAAAAAAGTTGATCAACTGCTGTCACATGGACTGTTTTAACAGTGTTTTAGCACATTTCTGGGATCATTTTAGTTGTATTGCTGTCTGTGGAGCGTCAGATAGCTCTCTGATGTCATAACAAATATTTTAATTTGTCTTCTGAAGATGAACAAAGGTCTTACAGGTTTGGAACGACATGATGGCGAGTAATTAATGACAGAATTTTCTGGTGAACTAAGCCTTTAATCATGTATTTTGTTTTTAGGGTGACTTTCATTCTGTCAAGGGACTACAATTAGGTACTGAGTTAAATTTTGGAAACCGATTAAAGTGCCTTGATACGACTGTGTATTGAAAAATGTCTTGTTGTTCGGTATCTCATCAACGTCAGTAAGCCAATAAGCAAGCTCCATACTTGAATCAAATGCTGCTTATTGTCTCTGGTGAGGCATCAAGGAAAAACACTAGCTTACACTGTGCGTTGGCCAATGTTGATTATTAATAGTGAAAATATGCATGAATATTTACCTATTTTTGTTTTATGCTCACTATATCATATTGTTAGCTTAGCAACATGCTAAATCAAACTTTATTAAAGTAGCGCTGAAACACAAGTACAGACAGATAATTTCTTACGCATAAAGACCTACATCCAAGTGCAAAGGAGTATCGAAAAAGGAAATAAAATGTATGACGAGGACTTCTTTCCCTCAGATGCTGATTGGACGGAAGCAGATATAAAGGAAAGAAATAGGGACAGGTTTAGGTAAACAAAATGATCAGAGATCATTTTGATTTATTAGAAATAAATAAACATATTTAAGGAAATCTATTACAAATAAGAGCAATAACATCCATTTAGAAAAACAAAAGCATTGATGAATTTTCCTTTTCAAATCAATTACTGATGCTATGCTGTGTATGAGTTGCTGCCAATTGGCGCTTTTCCACTACATAGTACCAGCTCGTCTCGGCTCGCCTTGGCACGCCTCGACTCGGCTCGGCTCTGTTTGGTTTTCCACTGTGTAAAAGTTGTACCTGGTTGTCATAGCGATGCTGCACG
>JAUCNO010000710.1:8768577-8802914 GCA_032353835.1 Enteromius viviparus | reverse complement strand
GAACTCACTTGGAAATTATCATATGGATTGTGATGGTCTTACCTGCATTCTCGAAGAAGACTGGAGAACTGTGTTTACTGTGCAACGATCAAAAGTCACTATTCTCACCATCCCCTTCCCCACAAAGACTTTTATCTATTTTCAATAAACACTGTTAAAACTTACCTTGATGTCTCCTCCTCCTTACGCTGAGCGTAACAATTGGTTTCAAATATTTGGGTATACAAATTGGTAAATCAAATGAGCATATATTTAAACACAACTATATAAAGCTATTGGAACAAACTAAACTTCACCTTCAAAGATGGATTGATCTTCCTCTGTCTCTCATAGGAAGAATTAATACTATTAAAATGAGCATTTTACCCAAATTTACGTACTTATTTCAATGTCTTCCGATTAATGTTCCCAAAAGTTTTTTCAAAGAACTTAACAAACTTTTAACTCCTTTTATATGGCAAAGAAAAAACCCCAGGGTCAAACTCATCTCTCTACAGGCCCCATATTCAAGGGGAGGACTCAACCTACCAAACTTTAGGAATTATTACCTTGCCTCTCAGTACAGATCCATTTGGATCTGGCTGCATGCAGAGAGCAGTGAAGTTAGATGGGTCCCAATAGAACAACATGAGATGAAATCTATGGCCTTAAAGAATATTCCATTCATAGGAACAAAAAAATGTTTAACTGCACTCACAAATAACTTAATAATATTGAATACATTTGCTGCTTGGCAAGAAACTCATTCACTTCTTGACATAAATATTTCTTTTCTTAGAAGAACACCTTTGTGGGGTAATCCCAACCTCTCACACCACCTAGCTGACTCAATGTTGCGGGGGTGGAAGGAAAGAGAAATCCACACAGTGGCTGACTTGTACATTGATGATACTTTTGCTAACTTCCAACAACTAAATGAAAAATTCAACCTTCCCAAAGAAAGTTTCTTCAAATTCCTACAAATTAGAGACTGGGTTAAGGATAAATCCAAAGAAACATTCCCATATTCCCATTCTCTTGAATTCTACCTATGTAATAATTTACACATATCAACAAAAGGAATAATATCTCATATATATGGTGTCATCAGTGGAAAGTTGCCGATTTATGATAAAACATCTACAAAAGGGAAATGGGAGAAAGACCTAGACTTTACTTATGAGGAGGCAGATTGGTGTCATCTATTGGAACAAGCACAGACTGTATTAACCTCCACAAAACACAGGCAAATTCAATTTAATATATTCCATAGGGCATACTACACCCCTTACAGGTTACATAAAATTGACAGCAACATTTCTTCCAAATGTCAGAGATGTAAAATAATTGATGGTGATCTTATACACATGTTATGGAGTTGCCCAGTGATAGAAGAACTATGGAAACGTGTCATTGATTTAACATCAAGGATTATAGGAAGTTAAATTGAAAAGGACCCAAAACTATGGATCCTGGGGGATACAAGCTCTATTAATGTGAATCGCTACAAAAAATACTTTATCTTATTGGCGAGTACAGCAGTTAAAAAATGTATTCTGATTAATTGGAAATCTGAAAATTCACCGCTAATAAAACATTGGATTAACGAGCTTGTATCTTACTGCACACCCGAAAAAATATTGTATAATGTGAGAGGGAAACATGCAGCCTTTAAAGAAATCTGGGGTCCATTCTTGGACATTTTGCCTTCTCTAGACTTGACTGTTCATGTTAATATGAGCCCTCCTGGACCGACTTCAAATTAGCCCTCAACAGTTCTATCTTGTATAACTTTCTCATTGATGCATTTATTGTGAATAATGTGTAGATTTAAGTATGTGAGTATACAAAAGAATATATGTATAAACTGTATAGACTACTTAGATATATAAATGAAAAGAAACTAACAACCATACAAGGGAAGAGGGTGGGGGGTGGGATGGGAAGTGTTTGTGTAATATTCATTTTTGATTATTATAGATTGTGTTTATTTTATTTATTTGTGGGGTTTTTTCTTCTTCTCTGATGTTCAAAATTTTAAAATGTTAATTCTTTGTACTTAGGATGTAAGTAATGTAACAAACTGTAGACCCTTTATACTCTGTTTACATCTTGTAAGTAATTATGTTAATAAAAAACAAATCTATAAAAAAAAAAAAAAGGCATGGGTTTCTGTCAAATGTTCGTTCAGTCTTCTCAGAAAGCTCTCCAAAAAATGCCCCCACCCCCCCACACACACACTGATTCATGCATGCATCCTACACCCACACATTAGAAAGAATAAGAGACAGAATGACGCTGGATCTAACAAACAGCTTGTGGCAAAAACGCATCGACTCGCATTTAAGTATTTTACGATGCAGTAAAACCTCAAAGTCCTATGGGACTCTGCAAAGTGTGGTGGTTCAGATCCTCAATGACATTATCCAACATGTTTATCTGCCTTTCAGGCATTGAAACGCGTGTGCACACACCACAACAGGTGATGCAGCCAGGAAATGAGGAAGTGTTTTAATCTAAAAGGACGTGATCCGAACTAGCAAATCGCATGCAGACTGTGAGGTTGCTGTAGTGCCGCCTGTGTGTGAGAACGGTGGCTGTTTATTCAGTGGTACATCAATATCTCACAACGCTCTTGGCAGGACTGTGCACTGGCCTTCTGCCTACTATGCAAATCTCAGATATTGATTTGTGTCAACCAGGAGTACTCCAATACAGGACATCATCTGTGAGTATTTTACCTGGATTAAATTCATGTATTGAAATTTGTCTGCACCATGCTACGAAGCACAAAACATCATGCGTAAGCAAATGGAAGGTTCCAGGAACAGCACAGTCAATATTTAATCATCATGTTGTTTTAAAACCTTATGACTTTATTTTTTATCCATGAAATACAAAAGTAGTAATTTAGAAGATTGTCTCATTTCACACTATTGAAGAACCTAAGGTTTCTCAATATCAGTCTCTCTGTGTCTGTGTGTGTTGACTCAAGACAGAGACCATATCCCGAGCTGAGGTTTATTCATTTATAATAATTGTATTATTCAATTTAATCATATTATAATTGTACTTATTTCCCTTCCTCTTGCAATGCTTGCATAATATAATTTTGAGGTTTCAAGAGAAATTTGTCTTCACAAATCACAGCTTTTGTTTTTGTTTTAGATGTTTGCATTTCAAGATTTTGAACAGTTAAAAAAAACAGATCTGCAAAAGAGACTGGATTTAATATTATTGTCCTTAGAGAATGCTTTTTTATACATACATTTAAATATAGTGCATAATGATGCAGTCAACCGATAAAAAAAAAGGCAAAGTTTCTTTCTGTTCTCATAATCGTGTCAAGTCAAAGTGAGACGTACGGCTTAACGAGCAAGATGTATGGATGACTTTTATGATGCTTTTTGTCCTTTTGGGAGATTGAATGCATTCATTTTCTTTTACTTTATTGCCTGGAAAGAAATAAATGTAAACCATCAGCTTTTTTCTTGAAAGACAGAAAACCACATAAACCTGGAATAACTTTTTATTTTTTGGATCAACTAACCCACCTAAATATCCACTTGCAAACCAACACAAAGCTGAATTTTTCCCCATTCACAGAGACAGACACACACAGTCAAGTTGTTGAGGGCTTTCCCATGAGTACATGAGAAATGCCAGAGCCCAGGGGGTTTAGCAACACGTAATGACTAACATGAAACAAACGACTCCATGTCTGGGCATAAATCACAGGCCAAACAATAATGTGCATATTAAACTCAAAAACTGTCAGGGAAAATGGCATCATTAAAATTTAGCAGCAGTATTGAGCATGTTTGCCTCCAAAAATGAAACCTTTCTGCCTCGTGATTACAGGGGGACTTCTTCTTGAACATTTACTGTTGGCAGTGCTGCCTTCACTTCACCATCACCCAAAATACATTTGCCTCAACCTCCTCAACTTGCCTTTGTCTCGCCTTATGTTATTTATTCCCTTGCAGTCTTTTCTCCACCCATATCTGTTTCACTCCACTTGTCGTCTCTACTTTTCCCCCTGTTTCTCCATCCTCTTTGTCCTGGAATCCTCCCTACTGTTTCTTCAAGAGGCTTGTGCCTCTTACAGGCACAATGAAATATCACAAAGCTCTCTCCCTCCCTAGCGCACATCCACCCGAGAGAGCTGCATCCGGAACAGATCCGCATACACATGACCATGGGGGTATGACCTGAGCTTCCAGCAATAGATTATCATTACAGGGCCTTTAGCTAAAGCCTGGAGTCACAGACAGCTTTCTGTCTACAGATAGAAGAGGCATGAGCCAAATTAAAAGGAGCAGCTACATGTATCAAAGGCAAAAGCCCACCTGCTCATCTTCAAAGGCTTTTTCTCTTACTCCATCGCTCTCTCGCTCGGTTACATCCTAAACAGTTTCCATAGTTTCCTTATACACCTCATGTCTCCCTCGTGTCCTCTCAACCTCTAACGTTTGCCTTTTTTTCTTTTTTTATTTGTATTCAGCCTGTCTGCTTCACCTGGGTGACATTTTAAAGTAGGGATGTCACAATGCCATACACCAGTCAGTAGTTGGAAACAATACCGGCAAAACTTTCACATTTCTTTACAGTATCTCTGCAAGTTAATTAAAAAAAAATATATATATATATATATATATATTAATGGTTTAAATAATTAAATTAAAAATACATAATTATTCAAAAATATTAAATGTTATATAGAAATTAAACTGAAAGATTTCCTATTAAATTGAAACAAAAATATAAAATGTATAATATATTAGCAAAAAAAAACAACAACATAAGTTAAATATTAATAATTATACGTTTTTAATTGAGCATTTAATTGCTTAGTAATTAAGCAAGTCAACAATCGATTTATTATCGATTTAGTGCATTCCCACGTAAAAGCATAAAACTAATTCAGGCAAAGCATACAGGGGCAACACCACCTCCCAGTCTCCTGACTGTAGCATGACTCATGCTCTTCTTTCTTGCTCCATAACAATCTCTGACTTCCCCTTTCTAGTAAGCAAAAGACAGCAGGCCTCACAAAACAACAATCAGATAAGAATTGGTGTAAAAATAGATTCGCTCATTGGAGTGCGTTCATTATTCTATAGTGTATGTACCCTTTAATTTTCTCATTCAGCGCCGACAAGCGACACCATCAGCAGCACGAGTCACTGGATGTCTAATCTAAGGGCTTAGAGATGCTGCCAACCTATTGTGATGAATGAAAGAAAAGCAACCAAAGAGCTTCCAAACCTTTTAAACAGTTCGAATTGGTCAATCGTGATGTCTCCCATCAAATATTTAGTATAATAGCTTATTTATTTATTTGTTTTTACAGTTGTCCATGGCAACTGATTTCTTACATAGCTGAGCTAGTGTTGTGTTTTGCACTCTTTTTGTCCTCCCATATTAAAGTACTTCCAACTTAAATCAATATTTAATGTCCGTGTCCCTACAGAAATGTTGTTCCATCATTGCGCAAAGCCCACACAAGCAGATTAGCTGCCGCTCTGGTCCTGTACGGTCTCAAGGAACATTAGTCTGTGATTTGTCCAAGGTGTTTTCACTTTAGCAGGCAAACTCTCAAATTCTCTAAAGATCTGTTTATCAGCCTGCAAGACTATAAAGTACTGGAAAAATAAGCTCCTGATGGGAACAATTTCTCACGCAGCACATAGAGTGTGAGAAACAGGATGTCGCCTAAGATATTTAACAAAAACTGTGAAATTAAATTAAATTACTTTAAGCTAATTGACTCGAGCCTGCATCTGTTTACCTTTTAATGACACAGATGCAATATGAACAATCAAGAGATACAAATGTAACATTTTGGGGCCTTAAAACTTTTCTTTTGAAATGGGCTTCGAAGTGCAAGTTTTTAAAAACACCACTGTTTTCGTTTCCTTTTCGTTTCACCCAATATGGGAATCTTTGAAAATGGTGATGTCACGTGCATAATAAGTGCAGACATGCGCATCACGACAATTTTAAAGGTAAGCGCGAACAAACATACCTGTGCAAAACAATGGCAGAGTACATGGTGCTGTTGTTGCTGCTCAAGAGTTTTCCCGGATATATGTAAATGTGAACGTTGAGAATGTTTTGAAAACACTTGTGTATATGTTACTTTTTTTAACTGTTTAAAAACACAATCTTTCCACTTTTATCTACAGGGTGGGCCATTTATATGGATACGTCTTCATAAATAAATAATAAAATGGCCACCATGGTCACCACCCATCTTGAAAAGTGTCCCCCTCACATATATGTGCCACAAACAGGAAGTTAATATCACCAACCGTTCCCATTTTATTAAGGTGTATCCATATAAATGGCCCACCCTGTATAACGCTGACATGTAAACCTGGCCTTAATATTTCATTGAATTAACAGGAAGATAAAGGACAAGTTTAAGTCATTTACTCATATTTAGCTATTTTTTAAAGCATGTTTGTTAAACATTAACAAATACAATATTAAAATTGCGCAAATGTAAAAAGCTAAATTCTCTCTTTATGTTGAATTTTATGACAGATCCTGGTCCCACAAAAAAAGGAGCATAAACATTCTTCAAAGCATTTCTTTTCCTGTTCCATTGAAGAAAAAAAGGTTTTTATGTTTTGGAAGACATGAGGCCGGGTAAATGATGACAAAATGTATCTGTGAACGCACTACCCTTTCAATGAGAGTTTTATAGTGTTAATTAAGCCTGCAAATGAAATGAAAGTTCTGCTTGTTTTATTAGCTATCAAATGTTTAAATGAGACTGAAATGCGTCATGCTTATTGAAGTGAGGTGATTCATTCATCTTCATGCAGCATTTCTCTCATGATGCGGTTCAGATGAACAGGTGCTGTGTTGTCTCTGATGAATCGATTTAGATTGAGCTTTGAAGATGGATTGATCTAACCCTCTGATCTCTTGCATCAGGCCTCTTGTGTACAAACAGCCTTAAACACTAAAGAAACGCATGGTTATATCCATCAGCACAAAATCCAAGAGGCCTTTTGGGAAAGAGGAGAATGTGGAAGAGAAAGAGACAGAACAGAAGTTGTGGGTGCCTGTATCTCAGCTCGAAACCAACTTTAGGATGAAGTGGGCGTATCACGTTAACAAAGCAGAGGTACATCATCC
This sequence comes from Enteromius viviparus, assembly GCA_032353835.1. NCBI lineage: Eukaryota > Metazoa > Chordata > Actinopteri > Cypriniformes > Cyprinidae > Enteromius > Enteromius viviparus. Next base: position 8,795,786 of record JAUCNO010000710.1, on the reverse strand, counting down.
ACCTCTTCAAGGTGATCTCATTGCTTTAAGCTGGCCTCTTAGCTGGCACTGATGCTTTAACCTCCCACTGAGTTTTACAGACAACCCTCTTCCAGCGCATTTGGTACGGTCCAGACTCCCACACAGAGCTGAGCCTCTCCAGTGGGACTGAGCTGTTGATGAGCGATGCAGGGGGGTCTAGTCTTCTGCTGAGTAAATATTGACGCTGAAGCCTGATGTGGAAGCAGAGCTGTGTGAAAGGAGGGAATGACAGAAGAACACTGGGGACTTTACACACCGGTGTTACGGCAGTGTTATGTAGAATTACGTCACAATAAAGCTACGCTACATCAGGAGCCGGCGTTTATACAGGACATCAACAAATGTCTAAATTGTCCATTTAAGTTGTTATTTCTGTTTTCTTTGCACATAAATAGAATTCTCATAGCTTCATAACATGATGATTGAACCACAGATGTCACATAGACTATTTTAGCAATGCTTTGCTACCTTTCTGGGCGGTGTATATGGTAATTGTGGAACTAGGATCAGAAAGAACTTTATATCTTAATTTGTGTTTTGAAAATTTAAACAAAAATCGTACAAATTTGGAACGACATTACAATAATGTTCCTTTAGTTAACAATACCCAAACAATGAAAATACTACAGTTTTTTACAAAATTACAGTTGTATTAATGGGACAATTTATTTTTGCAGTTTCACCTATTTCAACCCACAATGTTGATGATGATTTCAGTGTAACACCAAATATATGCTGCAAATGTGCTATGCAGCAAAGCTTAACTCCCATTTTAATACTGATACAGAAAACAATATAAGTGTAATGAGATGTATAAAATTAAATCATAAAGCAATTGAGAAACTATTCTCATCGTGTTCTGGATGCATAAGAAATAATATTGCATCTCATAAATTTTTACTGAATGTTATATACAGTAATGTATATAATTTAATATATTTATAAAATACATTTATATGAAATTACTTCCTTATTATGTTTAGTGAGACTCATGTAGCCCCTACGGTCTAGCACATTTACTTCGAAAAACAAATAAGAAACAGCACAGAGGGATGCAAGAACACGTCCTGTGTAAACGCTCCCTATTACTGCGTGACCAAGGGAACTAGAGAGAGAGTAACTGAGACAAAGAAATGAGATGGAAAGAGGCGGGGTGAATGTTTCCCTTGTATTCATGGGTGCCTAATCCCTAAGGGGACTGTAAAAATAGCAATACTTAACATGGTCTATTTAGCCATGAATGCCCTGAGATGAAGGCATATTAGACAGTTTCCCTAATCACTTGTGGCGACTCACACGACTAACTGCGCCCTGTGGGTGTCTTGTCCCTCACAAAGATAAGGAGAGGTGGGTGAACCCCGCATTGTTTCTTCACAAGACCCCACTGGATCTCGCCGGGGATGCTGTTAGATGCTGACGTTAGTCCAAGACAAAAACCTGCTTTGAGAGCCACTGGCATCTCATTAGAGGAAATCTTGGAAGAAAGGGTTATGATAAAGTTGCCGTCATTTAGACTTAACAGAATGCTCTTCTTAAAATGAAAAAGTGTAATTTATATCAGGATAACCACGGTTGGAGGACTACACTAGGACTTACATCTGGCACAGCATCAAGAGAACAAATTAGGAACATCAGAGAACACAAAGGCCTCTTAAAAAGTCTGGACCGACATAAGAAAAAAGTTATAAAGATATTATTATAAAGAAATAGTACTTCTCTGTCTTTATCATGCACACACATTGTTTTACTTTCCCTCTCTTTCACTATCAGGACAGCTGAGCTGGATGCTCCCCAGCTGAGTGGGGACAGATGGTAAGTGTTGGCAGGGAGAGTTAGACACTGAGAAACTGAAGCAGTCGGGGTAAACCGTATCCCTCAATGATAAACCTTCAACATGCACACACTTCATAGCCTAATCCCTTGGAGAGATAGATGACCTAATCATTCCAGTGCTGTCACAATGTTTTCAAATAATGTCGGCTAACAGTGTGAACAGATTTGGTTTTTCACCAAACAAGACAAACGTATACAAAAAATTGAGTTGCCTAACTGAAATAGCTAAGGACGAAAAGGAAAAAAGCAGAACCAATGTTAATCTGAACGTCACATATACATTTTTCCAATCATGTAAAAAGAAGCCTGCCATACATTAACAGTTTCCTGCACTTGATACTCAATCCAACACCTCTACTGAAGCTACAGCCTACTCTTAAACATACAGTATTATGGTTATGCGGCAATTTATTTTTTTGGTGAATCAAACACTTTCTAACTGCTCAACTGTACTGCGTTAAACTTTGTCGTTAATTCGTTAAATTATAGGTGCACCAAAATACAGTTTAAGCAATCAAAAGGAAACGACATTTTAGAGGCCTGAATTTCTAAACCAAAATGTTTGAATTACCATGTTGATGACATGTTTGGACCATTTCATGCACACAATGTAGAGTGCTCCAACAGGTCATGTGTCAGCAGTGTGGACTCAATCCACCATGACCACAAATGCTGAAATGTCAATAGACGGCTCTTTCTATGGAAGAGCTGTACAATGATTGGTTTAAATGTAGTACCTGAGAATACGACAACCTCAACATCATACCAAGCAGAAATTCAGTTAATTATTTAGCTAATATAAAAGCTTTCGTAGGTTTATTAATCAGTATTTAAGTATTTAAATACTATATTTTAATCCTATATTAAGTATCTAAATATTTCTTTAGACATAGTCACACAGGTCAAAACGTGATATGTTCCTATACATTGTATGTTTCTATATATATATATATATATATATATATATAATTTCTATATAAATCGTATGTGCACCATTGTGTGTAGGTTCAAAACTACTACTTTTCAGTGATATGCTTTTCATTGATTCAGTAAAAAAAATCCCCATAATGTTAAAAATCAATGTGCTTTTAAACCTTAAGACGCAGCTCAACATGATCGATAAGTGTTCTACAGACCGGGTGCATGGTTTAGATACACCAATAGCTCTGATGTTTATAATGATAAAGTTTTGACAACAGATTGGTTTTCATAAAGCCAGAGATAAAAGCAAAAGCAGAACTTTGATTTCAGATCATTTTGTAAGTGAGCCAATATGACCCCATCTCTCGGTCGGCAACACTAATGCCTGCATGCATTAAGAGGCTATGCCTTATCGACCAGCACACATGGGACATAACTAAATTAAAGAGAGAGAGAGAAGGCAAAACAAAAGAGGGTGAAAGAGTAAAATAGAGGTTGTGTGCAGAAAGAGGTCTTGAACTCAGCAGATACTGAATACTTTTGTTTACTTCATAAAGATCACACGCATTCCTAAAGTCTCTCGCTCTCAAACCCATCAGAGTGACAAAGGAGAATTATTCCTCTAGGGGGATGTCTGTGAGCCTACAGAGGACAATAAAGCATAATTTCTTTACATTTATCACACCAGTGGAAGCCGCAGGGGAAACGCACAACTCCTTACCGAAGCCACCAAAACAAACAGCCATGGAAAACAAACAAATGCCCTCCTAATCCCTCCCACACATACACATGTGTGTACACACACGCTCTGAGCCCCTCTACGCACCGCCGTCTCCACACGTGTCTCTAATTGAATCTGGATTACAATAGCTGAGATTGATTTGGAAAACAGAGCATGAAGACGCTAGCCACAATTAAATTACCAATGCATAGAGTGAGGTCGCTGTGCCGACCACAATCAACATGAGCAGACCTGTCGGGCTCATAAAACAGGTGAGCAGGAAGCCGGGCGTTTTCTACCCCCTCAGAGGCTCATTAACAGGGTGAAATTAAAGAGGGGGGATCTAATTAACCCCAGCCAGGAGGGAATACAGCTGCCGGTCAGCAAGTTCAGCAGAGCGGATCACTCAGAGCACTTCACATTTCTGTGCTGTTCCTCTGTCAGTGTTTCTATGTGCTTGGCTCTGCCTTCCTATAAAGCTGAGATTTCCTCTGCACAGACACAGCAATAAGAGTTTATAGCTCTAAGGGCCAGACGAGGAGAGAAAAGATGAGAGATTGACAACAAACAGGGGCGTCACGTTGTTATAGAAAAAAAAGGTCAGGGACATGAACTGCTAAACCTTAAAGAACATTTCAGAGTTGCCTCTTAAAATGTACCAAAATCATGGTTGAAAACTAAAGGAGATCTTACTAGACTGATTTACTATAATCTTTAATGGTTTATTGAGTGTTTTCTCTTTTTTGGCTAATGAATGGCATTCAAAGTACAGATGTAAGGAGGCGGAGACAGAGTTTTTAGGCATAAGAACAGTACAAAAGCATCCAAAGTAAACCCCCCTGCTTCCTGCAGACTGGGACGTCAAAAACCCCATTGTGTTTTTTTCCAAAAAAAACTTTTTTGACTGAGTAGAGTGTCACTTTTTTGTCTTTTTGACAGATTTTTTTTCACCAGCAGTAGTAGCTACACACTGCGTCACTGTCGACCTCTTTCTGTTTTATGAGTGACAAACCAGAGTTAAGATACAATACTGCCACCTACTTGTAGCATATTAGCTCATTAAGGGAAATGTATATAAATAATTACTATTAATTATGATTAATTGCAATTATTTATATCAGCTGCCAGTAGTAACTGTAGCAGAATTACTGTTCATTCAGCGAAAGTATAGTGTAAGTTCATATAAACTCTAAAAAGGGATCTTTTCGTGGCCACAGAAAAATATCTTCTTACAGTATCACTACATTAGAGCATGTAGCAAAAATCATAAAGGGACATTAATTTGCAAGGCAGAATCAGAAGCTAATTTGTGCAAAAGTTAACTCGCATAACTAAACACACAAGTATAAATACACTCAAATAAAAAGTGCAAATAAGGCTTAAGGGTAAACCATTAGGAAAAGCCAAAATTGAAGTTATAAGAAAAGAGAGTCCTGTTTTGAAGAGTAATGCATGCGAAAGATGACTTGATGATTGGTAGATGAAAGGAGAGCTGAGAGAGAAATCTGTTACGAATCATGGATCTTGAATTACATGAAAAGTCAAAGCCTTGGCCCGGTGTAAAACTTAGGTGCTACCGTGGAGTTAAATCCCCATCTTAGTATCTCACAAGACTGCAGACTGCGGATAATTTGGAGGGAGCTTTATAGCTCTTTGTTTGTAAGCATGGTAATTTGCATATGCAATGGATTGGAGGTAGATATACAAATTAGAAGAGATTCCTAAAACACTGAACGTTATCAACATATAACATACACTCTCAATTAGATTGTCTGAAGACGAGTCCTTAGATACCAAACACAAAATGTGGTAATATTATGAGGTGATATTAGCTAGCAGGGGCGTAGCACCAAACTCTGGGCCCTATGAACAAGCAGTGGCCAAAATGCTACAATGATGTGGTGATTAATTAATAAAAAGATAATTTCAAGTTATTGTTGTGTAAAGCATTAAACAGACATTACAAAAAGTAGCTTCAGCAAGAAATATTTAGTTTTTTAAAATTTAATAATGTGAATTCGTAGGTTTATTTACTGTTTACATGTTAGTTTAGTACTTACATGCTGTGTCAGCACCTTTTCTGTCCATTAGTTTAAACTAATATATTTTAAAATGCATGATTTCAACGTGATAAACATAATAATCAGAATCCAAATAGATATTTTTACCAGGTACAAGCTGTATTGGAGCTGCCCTATTCAGGAAAACGGGAGCTGGAGCAGCAGCTCATTTGCATTTAAAGAAACAGGCACCAAAATCAGAGTGTGTCTGCTTCCACTCACAATTGTGACAAAGGGGACTGACAAGGGTGGATCCATTTGCAAGCTATATTCAAAATCAAGGTTAAGACAGGCAAGGTCAAAACAATGGCAGTCAGGTACAATAGAGGCAAAACACAAGAATAGTCCAAAGAGGGTGCGAGGGTCAGCGAACAAATGGGCAAAACAGGTAGAGAAATCTAAAATACAATGCAGAGGTAAGTACACAAGGAACACAAACTAACAAGGCACAGGTAAACACTTTGTAAGAGAATGAACATTGATTACTAGGCAGTTGGCTACTAAAACACAGAGCTTTTAAAGACAAGACAATGTTAACAAGGGGGAGGAGCTGATCATTTGCAATGGTAATAAACAAGAAGAGACAGAACAAGGGAAGCACTGAAATAGTGAGGAACGCACTGCATAATAATAATCTTTAAAGCAAAACACAAAAAAACTGACAGTGGTAGCACAAATAGTCCGAGGTGGAGTGCCTTCATGGGTCAAAACAAGATCAAAACAAAAATAGGCATTTTCAAAATAATATAATAAATGATCTGTCTGGTATTTTGTGCTAAAACTTCACAGACACATTCTGGGGACACCAGAGACTTGTATTACACTTTGTAAAAGGTGCATAATATATCACCTTTATTTAAATTATACTCTAAATAATAAACAAAAACTGCCATACGGTAGTGGTAAATGTCTTAATGATTAAGTCATTGAGTCATTTATTCATTTATTAGATTTTTTTTCAAAAGCCTGATTCTTTTAGGAATCAGGAATCAAGTAAATAGTCTCTTTATTAAAGGTCCATTCTCCACTGAACCATTAGGCTTGTTCAACCGGAGCAAATTATCACCATCAGACCAAGCAGTGTGTGTCATCATAGTACCGCCAAAGCAGCTAGAGAGCGGATGACTCTGCGTTCTTTTGAATGGTTTTCGTGGTACTTCAATGTCATACACCGATTGATTTGTGCAGCGCTGCTTCCCTCAATTTGTTCAAAGTGTGCGTTAAGAAATAAAATGCCACTGTATCTTTCTCTGAGACATATTAGAGACATTCTAACCACGTTCTCTAGCCTCCATCACTCCACACTAATTTTGACAAATTTTTTTCACTGTATTTATTTAATTAATCTAATTAACACATTAAATTACCAGCCCTAGTAGAAATATATTTGTCTAATGGAATCCTTTAAAAAACATTTGCCTTTAAAGTTCTGTTATGCAGTCCTAAAAATATAGCCTTACTTTTGGAACTTAGCGATGTTATGTTTTTCACGTTTTTACGATGTTACGCTTTTTACGTTTTTACGCTAAGTAGAGAACAGCTGTACATTCTGATGGAACAGTGCGGCCTCGGTGGGGTGACTACATATGAAAGCATGGTAAGCTTTAGAGTGCATGCAAGCTGATCACTCAAGACAGCCTCATTTTTCTCTGCATGGCCCAGGCTCTCTGATGGAAATCCTCAGAGAATATACAGTAGGAAGACTGCAAGAGGGTGCTGACGACACACAGCCAGCAGCAGCTCCACAGAATGATGAGATACACTGACCTTCAGAGGGGCTTATTGCCAATCAGGGTTATTAAAGATCATCAGTTCAATACAGCAACGCAGAGTGCAGTAGTGTGGACCACCCACACATTTTAATGGCACCAGGACATGAGTGCAGCTCACTCGTAACTGCTTTAGAGTTCTTTGTGATCTCTTAGTATATTTGTAATGTACTTAGATTTTTATTAACCTGCTAAGCATGTTGAAAAAAGTTCATTTATCTGCCCCCTTTGTGTTGGCAAATCCAAAAGCCCCATGGTTTCCTTCACTATTTTGGAAAGATTGGAAATAACTTAATACATGATACAACTCTAATGAAGCTCCCTGCAGTGATGAGCTTACACATCTGCCCTCTGCAGGTTCAGAATGTGTTGTAGTTACAGCATGAGGCAGAGCCTTAGAAATCTTCCCCGCAGCAGCAGAGAAGGACGCACACCGTGCAAACCGAGGGAGACACATTGACTGTATTGATTTTTAGCGCTCGGAGCTCAAGAATCACCAACAGCAGCATCATATCTGTCCCTGCGTCCTGAAGAGTCTCGTCACGCTCTGCAACTTCATCAGCACACACTCATGTTTTCTTCCTAAGATCCCAGATTAGAATGAGCCTTGGTTTTTGTCTGTTGGCTCTTCTGCAGCTACAGTATAGGAACGATGGCTGAATGGTAATTCTTTGAGCTGTGCCTGGGTGGTCTGTTCCTTACTTGCCCAGCAGAATCTAACAGCAGAAATGTCACCACAAGCGTTCAGGAATGTGTTTGTGTGCACATTTCTGCAAATCTCAGGAGACTGGTGTTGAGAGAGAGTAGGAGAAAGTGTGATTATATTCCTAGAGGGGACTAGCTGCAGTGTGAATTATGCGGGAAAGATTATCCAACTAATCCCAAACTCCAACAGACATGACCAGAGTTTGAAACTATTTTACCAACTTTTTACTTTTTAAACAACTTTTACCAAGATTCTCTTCTGCACCTGCAATTAATGCACCTGTATTACTGTACACATAATAAAACAGATAATAATTTTCAAAATGTGTAAGTTTCAGTATTTTTTATTTATGTTTATTTGTATTGTATGATATTATTGTTAGATATGAATTATTCACCTTTTTGGATTAACAGTTAGTTGCATATTTGTGTACCATGCTTTATTATTTATTTTATTGAGAAATGTATTATAAGAAGAGCTTAGAGACAGTCTTTTATTTTGTTTACTGTTCTAAGTTTTATAATTTTGTATTTGAACAAGTGTAAAAATGTGTTTGCAATTTTGTCGCTTTACACAAGAATACAAATGACATCTAGTAGATCTGGCTTAGAGCATCATTACAGATGTGATTTAACTCATGCATTTTCAAATTAAAGTCTTTCAGTTTTTCTTTTGATTCTAAAAAGTATCTTAGAGTATCTTAGAAATCACCTAATTTCGTTGTACTGGTTGCAATGACAATAAAGATATTCTATTCTTATATCTGTTCACAGCTCATACCGTTTGGACAAATCAAGCCGGGACATGGTCAAATACCTCACTAATATCACCGCAGATTTAAGGTGAATATGAGCAGACATACAAGTTTAGATTTTGTTGCATAAATAACAAGTAAAAGACATCTTCTAATCTTCCCATAATCTTCTAGTCACTCCCCTTTTTACAATTTTCAAATTCTAATAGCCTTTCATTGGTAATTTTGAAGAAAATGTGTCGTATTTCTAGGATGTATTGAATGCACAAGCACAGTGGCTCATTAAGTAGCCTCTAATTTGGATTGTGCTTCATTTTCCAGCATTGATTGGATGCTTCAGCACAGCCAATCAAAATGCCATTTTTAGGTTGCATTGATAAATCTGGAGTAAAAGAAAGAGAGCAGGGCTATGAAGGAAATTAATACATGATATAAAAATGTTACACTATACTTTATGCAATAATCTTTATGTAGATTTAGATAGATTCATAGATAATTCTGGCTATACAAACGTAGCATAAAGTTATAAAGTCATTTGTGTATGCAAATTCAGAATTCTGAGAAATAATAGAAATATGAATTGTGAGTTAATATCTCACAATTCTGACTTTGGTGGAAACTGACTTTCATATATATTACCTTTCCTTCCCTTCATTGTTGTCTTCACTGCATCTTTCACTGCATAGTCAGAGCTACCATCTTCATACCTCTAGGGAAATCCATCCCAGCATCACACTGGAACCTTCACCCAACTACAGCTCGCCGAAGTTCCGCTCCAGGAACCAGAGCTACATGAGAGCGGTTAGCACCCTGAGCCAGGCCAGCTGCGTCAGCCAGGTCAGCCAGGTGAGAGCACATCTGCCCGGCTTCACACAGCTCTAGGTAATCCAGGGTTTTATTTACATCCATCACAGTGCTGAAAACCACAACACATACAGAGGATTTAAGACCTGTTTTGCCATTTATATACAATGTAGTTGTTGTGTTTGTCTGTTTTTAAATTGTCAGATTTATCAGCCTCTAACATCTAAATCTCTCTCTTAGTGCGAAGTAATAGGGGTTTTATTGATTTGGCTTAAGGTCTTACAACATGGTTTTCATTCTCCATACCCCCATTTTGCTCGCGCACCTATTCTCGCTTTCTAAGCGTCATCAATGGCTTGCTGTGGTCATTAGAGGATAATTCCCTCTCAATGGAACGCGATTGCAATCTTGGATTTTAGAGATTGCTAAATGGGAATCTGATGGGTAGTAAGAATCCTATCAGACAAGTTCAGCATGACTAGACAGATAGTGCTTTATCACAGAGATGTTCATCTCAGATTTTTCGAAGCGATTTAAGAAGGTATTACTAAGGAATGGGAAGGATTTGACGAAGGCATTTCATTTCCTGCGACTCGTGCAGGAATACTTGGTGTTTGATCCGAAGAGATTCTGCCGTGACCATATCGCGATTTTTATCTCACGTACAGTCTGTGTAGATAAGATGAGACTGTAACCCACTAGGATCGAGGGAGAAATATAGGCCTAACAACAAATAAAGCTGAGGATATAGAAGGGAGGACGGTTAGAAGAAAATGCTCAGATGTATTGTCTTGGTTTTTCTGTTTCTGCAGGTGAGCGAGACCGAGGTTAATGGCCAGTTTGAGTCAGTGTGTGAATCCGTGTTTAGTGAGGTAGAGTCTCAGGCCATGGATGCTTTGGACCTGCCGGGCTGCTTTAGAACACGCAGCCACAGTTACCTACGAGCCATCCAGGCCGGATTCTCACAGGACGATGACTGCGTCCCCTCCATGACCTCATCCACTGTCACCTCCACCATCAGGTCCACCACAGGTAAGTGGGCTTTCCTTGTGAATAGCCATGCACACCTGTGTCTGGTCTCGGTCTGTTTTTGTCTTAAAGTAGAAGTTAAAAAAAGAATTCCAGTGAACTTGCTTACTCTTTTCATTAAAACTGACTTAGGTTTGCCTCCAAGCCAAAATTAACCACAGCTGTCCATGCCAAATAAATTAGTGAATTAATATTTCTTACCGGCTTTGAAACTGTTTTTTTTATTGAATATGTCCCTTGGCTGGGAGGTGGTGAAAAAAAAAGACGAATTCTTTGGCTATTACAGTTTGACTTGCACGTCCTATTGATGTATTTATTGGCTGTTGAGTTGCTAACTGCCAATTAATTACTTTTTTGCTTCCTTGTCAAAGCCAGTTTTTACTCTCTTTTAGTGCAAATTTTTATTTCAGATGCTCATATTCAGATTCTAACCTTAAAGGCTTTAGTGCATAACTGAGTCAGTTTTGTGAACTTTAAGATAATGAATATGCAATTTAAATAACAAAATGTCAGAACACTTAGTTTAGTGATTAAGATTTGCATGACTTAATTGTCAAGAGTCTAAATGCTGAATCTTCTGAAAGTTTTAAAGAGTCAAGGATTTGTAAGTTAAATTCAGATCAGAGGCAAAGCTGTTCATCAAGGTGATTGTTTTTGAATGAATGCATTGTATTTCATGTAGCATGGCATGCTTGCATGTGAACTGCTTACAGCCGAGTGATTGATTTGTGTACGGCTTCATAACCCAGGTAAGTGCTGGTGTGCCTCAGAGCATAAGAATATGAACCCTATTGAATTCAATCCCAAAAATTTGTGGCAAACAATAAAATGGTGAAAAGTGAAAAATCCTTTTTTTTTTTTTTTTATATTGTGTCCAAATTAAGATATGACCTTTTTATTCTTCCACTGTGTGTTTTGTCTCTCAAGATTTTCAATTTGGATCTCTACCTTGTCCTATTTTCTGCCTCAGTTGACTCTTGGCTAACAGACAGGGAGGGGGTGAAAAGCAATGATGGAGACACGAGGTGGTGTGTATTGCGATCCCAAAATGTTTCTCAGTCGGATGATTGTCACTCTGTGGGCTTTCTGTTTCTCACTCTTGCGCATCTCCTAGTCTCTGTCTCTCTCTCTGTCTCTCTCTCTCACTTTCTCTTCCGGGCGTGAAGCTGGTTTTGAACGTATCAGTTTTGAGTTCTCTCTCCCACAGGGTCTGCAACTGAAGCCGTGCTTGAGTTTTCAGACTGTTTAATGGTCAGTGGTGAAACAGGTCACTTAAATGTAATTAAGAGCATCAGAGTCCAGTCTCTGGACACGTGTGAATTAAGGCCAGAAATCTGAGTTAGACAGAAAAAGATAGATAGTAAATATGCTCTGGCATTTTTGCACTGCCTTCTCACTGAAAAATTATTGCAGAATAACGAGCAATATTGGCTTTCTCAAAAAGGGAGTCTCTTCAAAAACACTTGATTTTGAGCTTGATACGACTAAATCCATTATAGTAAGTCCCATATATTGCGCAACAGTGACTGGGCAAGGAATATTTCAAAGAATCACTGATCATAATAACTGCATGTTTTAAACTAATGCTAAAGTAATGAGATTATTTTTTTGTTTGAATTTGGCTGTTTGTGTGTCGAGGTACCGGTTGGAGACAATGATTCCCCCAGTAAAGACCTGGTCAGTGAAGGGTCAAAGTGGACAGCTCATGTTCAATAGGGTTCATACCTGCTTTGCTGAGACACACACACACAATAAAAGAGACTGAAAGCTTTTGCTCGCAATTGCCTCCTTTCAAGGCACAAAGCACAGACCTGCTCTTTCAGAGGGACCTGATGATGCTCTATGAGGTGCCATTGTTATTATACCCTGCAGGTGTCCTCAGGCTTCAGTTCTCTGTTTTGTGCTTTGAGAGATGAATATATGCAAATAAAGGATGGAGTGAGAAGGCAGAGTAATAACAGAGAAAAAAAAAGCTGTGAGTCAAAATGGGATCTGTTTGCTAGTGTGATCACAATAACTCAAAATAACTAGCTCCCGTCACCTAAAGCACAGGGAGCCAAGATTGCGTTTGTTGCATACTCGAGCAAAACTCAAAACAATTTGTACGAGTTTTACAAAGCCCTTTGATATAAATTGTGTACATACTTCTCTGAATGTCTTCCCTATAAATAATGAATCCCTATATTCCTTCAATGCATTGTTAATGTTTTCATCTGACCTGTGTGATAATATAATTCACACACACCAAAAAAAATGTTACTCTGATCTGGCCTAAAAACTTATTTTGGCTCACACATGTTTGGTTGAACTCTAAATGGAGCCTGCAAACAGCACAAATCCCCAGCTGGCCTCACCACTGGGCATATTATATACACTCGCATTTTTATATTTTTCTTCCAGAGGGAAATGATGTGCTGGAAGGCACTGGTTTTCTTAATGAGGACAATTTACCCAGCGAGGGGCCAGACTTAACCTCCATGGCCCGTGGAAATGTGGGGCTCCGTGGGAGAGGAGATGAATCCAGCACCCTTTATGGTGATAGCTCACCTACCACGACTCCTTCGTTACCCCCGCTGAAAATGAATGTGCCCATCAGGCCACGGCCTGTTCAGTCAAGTGTCCAGGAGACAGCGGATCTGGCCCTGGCCATCAGCCAGCAGTGGAGGGAGGATGTGTCAGCCATGCGTAAAGAGTTAGCTGAGCTCAGAAAGGATCTGTGCACAGAGCTCAGAGCTTTCAACAGGAACTTTTCCACCTTTACAAAACATTACAGCACCTGGTCACCGAACTGGGTGAGGGAAACCCAGACAGCTGCTCCTCAAGTGTCCGTCAGCACGCAGGCAGGAAGCAAGACCCTGGTGCGACAGAACACAGCGGACGCAGCGGTTAACTGCCCCTCCCCGGTTGATCCCAATGTTTTTTCCATGTCTCCCTCAGAACCCGCAGACAAAAATGTCCTCCAGGTCTCAGCCTCTTCACCATTTTTTCAAACTGACCCGAACTCAGATTTAGCAGACATTGACGATCCTACTTTTGCAAATCTTACCCCTCCAGATCCTATTGATGTGGCGTCACTTTGTTGGCCTGATCTAGATTCAGACTCCATGACCCCTCCAGATCCCCCAGAACCAGTGACAGAGTTGGAACCATATTCCTCTACGAAGTCATCAACTCCTGAGCATGTGGAATCAGTTGTTTTAGACTTTACAAATGTAGAACTAGTAAACCTGTCCAGTTTGCATTGGCCTAAACTAGATCCAGATGATACTGGTTCTCCACCCCTGGAATCTCCTGATCGTCTCTCTCAAGAATCTCTGGAACAACCTGGTACTTGTACACCAGACCACGGTAACATGACCACACAGGAACAGTCGGTTCTGGAATCCATGCAGCCCCTTGTGCTAAGTCATGTAGACGATGAACCAATGGACTTCACATCACTAGAAATGGACTCCGTTGTCCTGAGTCCAGTGACCCCAGATTCAATGAATCTTCAAGACTTAAAATGGCCAAGTTTAGAATCTCTTGAGCTCAATGTTTCTGGCTCTCAAAGCCCGTGTGCTGTAGATCTAGCCCTGCCGAACCCTCCGACTCCAGAAACTGTATATGAGTGTTCCTACGAAGGCACAGTACAAGAACCACCCCTTCCAGAACTACTGGACACCATTTATCTCCAACCAGCCACTCCTGAGCCTGAATCCCGAACAGAATCTGACATATCAAATCCAGCAAGTCCTGAACCAAATTTTCCTACTTGTCAAAAGTCAGCTGCACTCGAACTAGACACTCAGGCTTTTGTTTTGTGGTCAAAAAAGGAAACATACATGGGCTGTGCAGAAGAATGTGGTGCCATGAACATCCAAGAGTCCTACTCTGAAGAAAATAATGGCCAGAATGTAGATTTTTCTGCCCCAATTATAAATTTCCCAATCCAACCAGACGCTGAAGACTCAGCTCCCCTGGAGTCTGAGACACTTTTCTCTGCTGTTTTGTGCTCAGTTGAGTCAGATACTTTTGATCCTGAAGATACTAGCATAGATGAGCCAATGCCACAGGAGCTGAACCCACCTGGACTTGCTACCATAGACCCAGCGACTGTGCACCCCTTCAATTTATCCCTGTTGGAGCTCCAGTCAGCTTTAGAAGTATCTAAGACTGAAACAAGTGATAATGGGTCACCAAAGGGAACAGCAGCCATAAGCAGTCCTTCTCACTCACTAACCGGTAGGGATTTCCTGTGGATTCGGTGGCAGCGGAAAGCACGGGGACGGCAGCCGATGTCACGGAGTGCCAGTATGGAAATTTACCACAAGAAATACTCAAACAATTCAGAGATGTCCTATATGTCACTGTCACTCTGAGCTCTACGAAAAAGTGCATGAAGCTACATGGGGTGTGCAATAGATAATCAATGTAATATTTACAAGACTGTTAGGTTATGTAGCAAGATGTTTACAGGTTTGTGTCTCTCCATGGTGTGTGTGTGTGATTATATAAGAGAGAATGAGAAGAAGAGAGTAGGAAAAGGAGTAAGAGATTGTTACATTTGAGGCATGAATAAGGTTAAGAGAGAGGTTGTAGCTAAAAGCAGTCTGATGACAGCAATGCCACTGCATTAGTGTACTTCAGACATTCAGCACCTATTTACACTGCAAACCCGGTGAGTCACCTTGAACTTCAGTCCTCTCTAGGGACACTCTCTGGCTTTACAGAGACTCAAATGTATTTTAGTAAATACTGTGATTGTTTTTTGGCAGAGAACGAAGACTTCCAGTCAACACACTCTCTCCAATGAACGTTAGAAACTACCAAGTAAACTGTAAAATAGATCTCTGTATGAACTGGTCTCGGATCAACCAGAAATTTTGTACCTTGGTCATGCTCTCTGAGGGTGGGTGGTAGGGCGAATCCTTTTTCAGATGGAACAAGTCAGACTATAAACTGGAGGTTGGCCAAAGACTACTTGAGAGAACTGCTTATTGCTTGGATACATTTTATGGATTTTGATAAAAAAATTTCCCTGAATGTAATGTAATGGTTGTTTCTCTGGTGTTAATGATGGAATCCTTTATTCCATTTTACTCAATGTCTTCAGAGCCAAAGTCTCACTGTAAAAAGTGGAGGAAAATTTAGTACTGTGAAATGTTCAAAGACACAACGGCTATGTTATGATACTCTGTGAAGTGACTACTGTTTCTTTTTCTCTCTCTCTTTTTTTTTGTTACTCAAATCTTATTCAGATCTGTCGGGAAACTGGACGAAAATGTTTAATGTGATATTTTTCTGGGTATGTTCATATATGGAAATATATCAGATGTTAATATTAAATGGATATTTCTTGAGGTGACTTATATTTAAAGAATTTTGTTTATGGAGGTTTAAAGCACTGCTGGGGTTACATGAACATACGTATACTGAGAACGTGGGTCATTTTGAAGCTTGGGATCTAGATCTTCTGGCCACAAAATTGCAATGGTTTAGGAATTAAAACTGGTGGTAAAAAATTGCACATTGGGTTGGCTTGCCACTATTTGTACAGTTAACTATAACCTTTTAAACAAGATCGATCATGCACTTAAAAATACATACTTATCTAGTAAATCCACACTTAGTATTATAAATGAGATACAAGATACTGTTAATATAATCCTTAATGCCCACATATAATATATTCCCCAGTGATGTCCTATATTATTGTAAATGTGTAGATTATTATACTGTATACTGTGATTTTTTTTTTTTTTTCTGCGAAAATGAATAACGTTACATGCACAACTCTCATTAACCGCTATGAGAGCTCCCCATCTTTACAATGAAATGCCAGCTGATTTGTATTGGTTATTTGATGTAAAATCAGCAGTCTGTATGTATTATTATCCACTTATGTACATACATACTAGCGAATATCAGGGTACTAAAGAAAACACTCTGGATATCTCTAACAGTTATGATTTGGTATGTATTGAGAAATGCAGTGCTATAGCCTTGTATCTGACAATCAGAGAAAATGTTGAAACCAGATACATTTATGACATTTTAATTATTCTCAACAGTTTACATCTAACTGGTATGACAGAGTCGTGCTAAAACTAGTAGTTCCTTAAGTAGTTCATGTAGTTGAGGTTGCAGGTTTACATTATTATTATTATTAGCAGTGAATGTATTTTTTATCAAGTGGTTGTAGCTAATGCATCTAATTATAATGAGATATGTGTTCTTGTTAATTTATTTATTTAAAATCTGGACTTTCAGAGCTCTCTGTTTTTTGTTAGTCAGCTAACTGACAGACATGTAACAGTGAGTTTTGAGAACGGCGCAATCATAGGACAGTTTTAAAAGCTTTCAAAGACTTTAAACGTGTTTCCCTAGAAATTAAACCTTTAGAAAACTGCGATCTGTAAATATCTAATGATAGAATGGAAATTTTGGCTAATTCCCAGTTCGCATGTCACTACTACTGTATTGTAGTCATAAAATTTTCTTATTACAGCATTAGAGAGCCATTACAACAACGACCATGATATTCTCTTGTAGCACCAAAATTTAAAAAAATGATTGACCTAAAAAGCACAGACTGATGCTGTCCATTTGAAATAGTATGTATTGTTGACATCTCTCTAATCCTTATTTCACGCACTTTATTATATGACTAGCATGCGTATTGGGATTTAGCCATTGCTAACAGGTCTTCCTTTATTCATAAGAGAGCTCTCAGGCCTTATACAGCATTGTCCACACATTGCCCTCTGCTGTGCTGGAGAGCTATTTCTTGAGTAATAAAAGTGGGTTTTACGTGCATATCTGGAACAGACCCACAGGTGCTTAAAGTGCAGGACAAAACTGACTGTAGCAAAACAGATAAACATATTAAGATTCTCATTGGTCCCGTCCCCACTATCCTGAGTCATTGCTAATCTCAATTTCATTGAGCAGGAAATACCTGGCCAGAGCCTTATGGGTCATTTAAGTGTAGTAAAAGCAGTGTATCTCTGGACGAGGGGTTTCCTTGTACTGTACATTTCCATTGGCTGCTTGTGAATTGTGTGCCTTGTCTGGCTCATGAATGTGGGCGTTTAACCACCCAGCCTCAATATTGTTGTGCCACTGTGATTTTCTTTTCTTTTTTCTTAATGGCTTCAAAGTTTCAGAAAGGAAGCACTTTGTCTGTAAGATTTCGAATATTTGCCACAGAGATCTGAAGCCTGAAAAATAATGTGAAAATAAGCCTCTTTATCTCTGTGTATCTTCACTTCTGTCAGCCGATTTTGATTGATTTTTCTGAGATCATCTTAAATGTCTGCACTCATGATGATCTGTAACTTAAGTGAATGTTATTAATTTCATTCAATAATAAAAGAAGTTGTTTTACATCAGAACTTCAACTGTTGTAGGCCGTTGCATGGTGGTCTCTGAGCTAGGAGTGTTTGTTCTAAGCTACAGTACCTCTCTCTTCTCATTTCTCTTCACACAGACACACACACACACACACACAAGTATGCATCCTTTTGTTTTCTCTGTACTGGTAAGCTGCATTATACTTTTTGATCTGCCATAATAATTTCCTATAATAATATTAATTTCCTGTTGTAGGCCCCTACAGGTTTATAGCTGAGCAAATTGCCACAAGCAGTAACACTTGAAACATCTTTGCAAAAAATCAAGTGTGATATTACACAGAAGCACAATGTGATCAGAAGGTTCTGCGAAGCAGCACGGAACTGATGTGTAGTTTTCAAGAGATTGCAGTATGCAGTTATGGCATTAGATTTTTGAATTTCAAAGTCAGTGATTTAGTTCAGGATGAAGTGACTTTTCTTTGTTTACAGTTTTAGTGTGTGTGTGTGTGTGTTTTCTTCTTTTCTCTGGTATGTGATCTCTTAAATACACAGTGGAAGAATAATTATGTTTTTAGTTTGTTTTAAAAGGATGATCCCTTCTCAACAGGTGTTTTAATTTTGTAACTTGTGACTACATAAAACCAAATCCCATGATGCAAAATTTAGCTTTAGTGTATGTGTACTGAGCTCAGAATGACGTGTGGTTGTATGTTTGTGTCTGTGTGTGTGTGTGTGTGTGTGTGTGTGTGGGAGAGTGAATGTTGGCTGGCTTCAAAAAGTTTATGCGTATGTTTGCTTATAGGAATTCAGTTCCATCTCCCTTCTTCAGGCAGCGTGGATCGTCCTTCCCAGCAACCACCAGGTAAATTATACAGTAGCTTTAGCTCGTGTTTTAGTGTATGCTTTAAAATAATCAAATACAATGTTCCTTCCTTTAATATTATTATTATTATTAATGTTAGGTTATTAATGCTTACGCTTCACTGTATTTGTTTGGTTTTATTTCTGAGCACTACCCCTCTTCTGGCTACAGTGTATTGAAATGTGCTGACAGACCTTTCTACACCTCTTTGACCCTTTCACCTCTACCACCTCTTTACTCACACATCTTTCCAGGTGCAATGAAAACCTCAGCAATACAATGTTTTAAGCAGCTCTAAACTTACAAAAAGATTAGAACGAAGAGCAACAGAGTGCTATATTTTTCATTGGCTTTTTTTTCGTTGGTTCATAAAGTAGTTTTTCCCATATATATATATACATATATATATATATATATATTTATATTTATATATATACTTGCCAAGTTTCTGATAGTCAGTACTGTATGTTTTATGTTGTAGACCCATTAAAATAAAGTGTTAGAAGATATTAAGCAGATAGTTTACTAATACTAAAAAAAGGAAAAAAAGACAAGCCTGTTTACATAACTATGCACTTTTTTGTCCTAATTGAAACATTGGATTTAAAACCAAACATCATAATAAACTTAAACACCATTCTTTTGCAGCCTTGTAAGCACTATGGTCTCTTGTTTGCACTCTCACAAACTCTTTCCCCCTTCTTCACTTCTTCTCTCTTCGTAATGATGAAAGCACAGTGTCATCACTCTCAGCTCATTTGATAAAACAGGCAGCACAGAGAGAGTTATGAGTCCCTGTTGCGTTATTTGTTTGGCTATAACATCTATTTTTGTACCAGTGCTGAATCACTCTGCTCAGTTCTTCTCCTCCTCTTTCGATCATTCTTGGCTCTTTAATCTCTTTCTCTCTCTCTTCTCCCTCTTTGTTACAATCTATCTTTCTCTTTTAATCTCTCTTTATCTCTCTTTCGTTCAATCAGTCTTTCTGATTCAGTTGTTCACATGACCTTAGAGTTTTTAAAGCTAACGTGGTTTAGCAGGGTTTGACTTTAAGTCTTCAAGTCTGAGAACACCAGTTTTTATATTTCTGTTATGCATATATTATCATCATGACATTTAAGATAAAAAAAGCCAAACTGATTGATTTCAAAATATTCAAGTACCAGGACTTACTTCTTTATACTTTGATGACTGCAGCACTAAAGCCACATAATTTTATTTATATTTTGTAAATCTTGACGATGTTCTTCAAGGTGATCTGAGATGATCCAAAAATTCAACTGAACCAAGAGTCAAGAGATTTAACTAGTGACCTTTAGAAATAGTGTAGAATCTGACATAGTTTTCCTTACCATTTCCTTTTTTTTTTTCCAAACGGATTGATTTTTTTCTTTAGGTTTAACTTTATAGACCTCAGTACTTCAACATGTAACTCAAAAATGCTTTCTCTGTCATAATATATCCTTTACAGTGATCACCTTTTCTGTCACTTTTGATTATTGTGACCTCCAAACTTGAAAAATTACACTAAATTAGAGGTCACATCCAAATCAAAAATCATTTATCTGCCTGGTTCAGCTGTGTGGATTAGAGCAGCAAGAGATCCACGGATAACCTTTTGCTCATCAGAATGCATGGCAGGCTTCACAGTCTGTTTACAAGAACACATTTTGACACTGCTTTTCTCCTTTATTAATGAAGAGAAGGATTGTGTACAGAACTTGCTATCAGCACTCAGCAGACTCTTTCTTGACATAGCCTATTTGTTCATTTTGAACGAGCAGCCAAGAGTTTTCACTACATGTCCCTTTCCAGTTTTGAGTATTTGGCAACATCATGTTGATGTACAGGGGATTTTTGACACCTCTCCCTCTCTATCTAACAGCAGTCACCTACACACCCAGTACACCCACCTATAAAAGGACCCCTCCTCCCGTACCCCCTCGGTCCACCTCCAAACCCCTCATCTCCATCACAGCGCAGAGCAGCACAGAGTCCACGCAGGACGCCTACCATGAGGGACAGCTGGCCAGAGGGGGTATGTTAACCATTGTTATTTTAGTCATATTTATTATATATTTATTATTTAAACTATTATAGTAATTGTTCATATTTTGAATTTACTTTTTTATTATTTTAGAAAAATAGGATTTTATAATTATATTGTATTTTTGCAATATGTTATTTTTGTACTATTTTATATCTTTATTTATTTATTTATTTATTTTCAGTTGTAGTTTTAATATTACTCGTTTTATTATTTATTTATTACAGCTAACTGCCCAAGCAGCACATTTTAATTTGAAGCTTTCATCTAATATTTATAAATGATATTATTTCAATAACAAAAACAGTTTTAACTGTTAATTATGAACAATTAACAATAACAACACTTCTTTAAATTAAATACTATGTGTCTCCCATACTTCTGACTGAAAACAATGATGCATGGGACACATTATAAACAACCTCTCTGTATCCTTATTTGTCCTTAAAATGACACCGCCTTGTCTTTATGCTTGTCCCACAGGCATCTGGGGTTCTGATGGGTTAAGCCTGAGTTTGGGTCGAGCGCTTTATAACTCTACTGACAGTTTGGACAGTGCCAAGGCTGTCACTATCGCCATGGAAGCAGCTGCCATGGCGATGGCAGGAAAGAGACACCCCTCCACAGACAGCCATAGCTCAGTAATGACCTGTGATAAAGCTGTTCTGGTGTCCAAAGCAGAAGAGTACCTAAAAACACCAAGGTCCTCAATAGGAATACAGGTGATGTGCAGTAGTTTAATCTAAAATCTTGTGTCACCACAGTTATTTCTGTCTGCATTTACTCACTCTCATGACATCCCATAATTGTATAATGTTCTTTCCTCAGTGGAACACACACACAAAAAGATATTTAAATGCACTGACAAAAAAATCATATAGTATCAAAGTATCATACAGAAACTATTAACTATTAATAAGCAGCAAATTAAGAATTTATTGAGGGAAAAGTTATAGTTCATATTTAACTAGTGTTACCTATTTTTTTAGCAGCATCGTCTGTTATAGCAAAATGTAAAGTTTATCTGCTTTATTACCTCACTAGTAATGTTGTGCAGCTTTTAAATTGCCATATTAATACATATATTTATTTTAAAAATACCTTTTCCATTTTTATTATGCAGGCATCTATAAATAAGCCATTCGTAGGTTATTTTCTTTGAGAAGTCCAGGTGCTCTCATTACATTTCTTACTACAGTATGTTTTTTTTGCTTTCTTGCATCTCTGTTCCACTTTGAAATCTGCCTTTTCTTTTCACTTCCCTGCGGTTTGAGCTCTTGTCTGTCTGTTGAGAAACAAATATTCATGAACAAAGTGCTGACTAGTGATAAATCCGACCCACAGGCACTCATACAAACTGAATCTTTCCTAACCAAAACACTGTAGGTTATTTTGGAGTCCAAACACAGGAGTATATACAAACCCATACACCTCGGGTCCATGTTGACTTGCTAAAAATAGCTTCCAGTGAGTCATCATACCGCAATCCATTAATTAACATTCAACTCAGGCCCCACTGAATGGGCTCTCCCCCTCTCTCCTTCCCTTAATCTCACCTCCTTTCCCAGCTCCTCTCTTTCGTCCTCCCTCTTGCTGTCTCTTGCCAGCAGTTATCTGTCTTTGCCTTGTGAATATCTGTGTTGAGATCATGTCCTAATAATGTTAAATGGGTTTGCCTCTCTCAGCCCTTTAACGCATCTGTTGTGCATTCATTGTCCACACTGCCTCCTAGAGGTTATTTACAGGGAGCACAATTAACTGCCAATGGGGGTGAGTTGAGTTCATAAATATTTATTACCAGCCACAAAACAGAATTCTGCAGCATTATTTTTATTAAAAAATATGTTTGCCCTCGAGATTGCAATCATTAGGTGTTTTTCTTCCATAATATTGACAAACGACAAAGGTCTCTGTCACTGGCTAGTCAAGATGAGCCAGTCTCTATCTTTTAATAAAATAGAATCTACTACAAAAACACAATATGTTTTAGCAGCTTAATGGTAGGAATATTCCACAAATGTTACAAAGTTCTGGACAACTACAAAAAACTTATGTTGGTTTTAGTCTCTTTAGTTTCTTCCCATGAAAGGGGTCATATGATGCTATTTTAAAGATCATTATAGTGTACAGTATTTGGTGTAACGGAATATGTTAACATGCTTTAATGTACAAAAAACACATTATTTTTCAAATACTGTACATTATTGTAGCTCCTCTATGACCCGCCTCTCTCAAACGTGTTGTTTTCTTCAAAGACATCCCTTTCTATAAGCATAGTCTGCTCTGATTGGCCAGCTGACTCAGTGCTTTGTAATTAGATGAACCACTCAAGCACGCCTCGGAAATGTAATGCCCTTTACCATAATCGCAAGTATTTATATAGTATGTATTATTTTCAGTACACAAGCCACCATTGACTCCACTGTGATGTGACCCTGGCTCTCACACACACACAACGTGTTTTAAGGCTCTTTCAAACAAGACCAAAACCACACCTTTTTTCTTTGTGTGACCATTTGTGCTGCATAATGCAAATATTACCACATCGTGACATGAGGGCGTATAATGAGGGGTTTTATCCCGGTCTCGATCAGCCTTCTCTTTCAGACTAAATCCTTTTGTGGGAGACTGTGAGCTTTGTAACTCTGTAGATCTTATACATGCAAGCTACATTCCACAATAAAGAACAGGAAAAGGATTATACTTAGTGCAAATAGCTGCTGCCTTGTTTTAGACTATCAAATCTACTTTAATCAACAACCGATGAACAAGCCAGATGCTTCACTCAGATGTACGTCACAATGAGCTGTTGCTTCTTCTGTTATGTTGCAACTTTGCTTTGTTATTGACAAGGATAACATGTATTTCAAGTTGCCTGAAGTAGAGTGCAAATCGGGCTGCATTTTTCTGTCCGACAGAGCTGTAACCGAACCCGTCCCGAGCTATTAAGATATTTATGTCCAAGCCCGATCAAATTTTTTTTTCATACTTATGACACATGCACTTTTTTTGTGTGGAAAGTCCGCTTTTATTAAGCAACTGTAGGAAGGTGTTCGAAAAATGTCAACAGTTTTTTCCACAAGGGGCAAAAGACGGTGTTGTAACACAGGCACAGATTTGCGCTGATGTGACTGAGCCCGACCCAAACCCAAGCATCCTTTCTAAATATCTGTCCGAACCCGGCCTGGCCCGTCGGGTACCGTCAAATGTGACAGAATGAATGAGGAGGCACATTTTTCAACACAGTTTGCCTAGAGTACTGATACTATTTTGTATTTATCAAGGAATCCTGAGCACGCATTAGCAAACAGTGAAGGATAGCACTGCTCACTAGCTGTAATCCTTGTGGACTGACTTGTGTCTGAAGAAACCTCAATCCCTGGCCTTCGTTCTTTCATGCCTGACAGTCTGGCTCACTCAAACAGAATTCCTCTGCTCAGCCTTTCTGTAGCGGTCAGACTGATAGATCAGGGACAGCTGATTTGTCTGATCTGTGATGTGAATCATCTTGTTCTCTGATTCTGAGGTCACCCTTCCCTAGACTGTCCTTCTTCAGAGCTTTTGTGAGTCACACTTTCTTCTGATGGTTTGATGTTCTTAGCTGTGATGGACTCTTCTAAATAACAGACTTCTTTTGTGGTACACCTGAATGATTGACCTTCAGTTCAGTATAGTAGTTGAGTTATTACAGAATGCATTTTGGTAATAATAAATGATAAATAAACTACCTTGTTACATATGTTTTAATAGTCATAATTGTTATAAATGACAGCTAAATCATGTAAAATAAAATAATTTGTTAACATTGAAATGTTTAGGGTCATCAAGACCATTTAATGTTTTAGAGCAAAGTATCTTATATGCTCACCAAGGCAAAAATACAGTGTAATATTGTGTTATTATTGCATTTTTTAAAAGAATTGTTTTCTATTTTCATATATTGTATATCATATAAAGTGATTCATTCCAATGATTGCATCACACACACACACAAACAAATGCAGTAAATATAGTGCATACAGGATTAGGTTTAGGGTTATCATTATATATGATATGTTTTTTTTATTGTAAATTATATTTTAAAATACCTGCATGAGTTTATAGCATAGATTTAAAATGTCCATGCTGCAGTTGACTTCACTAGACATATTCACTCCAACAGAGTTTCTCACAAGTTTTCTTCATGCATTTTTTTTCCACAACCTTCCTCTGTGGCTCTTGATCAGACATGGAAGTTTGTCACTGTTCGGCGTCAATGTTTTTTTTTTTGTACTCTGAATTTTTCAGTAAAACTATGATGAGAACCTTCTTGTTTATTAGGCCAGATTACATAATGAATGCATTTAATAAAAAATACATTTCTCTTCCTCTTTTTGAAGTATTTGAATAGCACATTGTACTTTATTATTTATTAAGTTGCTTGTGGACTAGACACTGTGTGGGTGCTTTTTATTTTTGTCTCTCTCTTCTCTAGACTCAGCCACACTGAACTTTTATCCCTCTTTTGAAAATTCAGAGTTGAAAATTTGATGTAAACTTTGAAATAAGTTCCCAGTATTTTGAAACAAAAAAGTTATGTTATATATGTTATATATTATATTTTAAGCAAAAAAGGTTATGCTGTTTCACAAAAGGTTAATGTTTTAATGCTAATGATACTGTATATTTTAAGTAGGCCTATAAGTACTGGTAGTATGTACATGGTCAGAAATCATCAGTTAAAACACTTGTGTTGTTATTGCAGGTGGAAGCAGCGACTGATTCAGAGTGTGAAAGCAAAGGTTCTCGAGAGTATCAGTCTGTTGGGATTCAAGTGGAAGACGAGAGACGGTAAATTCCCAGCACCTCTGTTTTATCTCTGTGTGCAAAGGGCTTGCGAGGCACGATTTGCTGAAGTACCAGCCGAGTGTGAAATGTTGTTGGTCTCATATGAGATCTTTCTCTCTCATACAGACAGGGCCGGTTTAAGCGGTCCAACAGTGTCACGACCGCCGTTCAGGCTGATCTGGAGTTAGAGGGTTTTCCTTTAATGGAGGATAAAGGTCTTCAGTTTGGAGGAGGTTTCCAGCGTCACAGCGAACCCAGCACCCCTACGCAGTACGGCGCAGTTCGGACTGTCCGCACCCAGGGTCTCTTCAGCTACCGTGAGGACTACCGCACCCCAACAGAGCCCCCGAGTCCCCAGCGCAGCCCTGAGCCCTGGCTGGAGCCTTCGTCACGGGAGCCCATCGCCACCGTGGCTGTTACAGTGACGCCGCCCCAACCAACGGATTCGGGAAGAGCATCACCCTCGTGCAGGAGGGACGGAAGCTGGTTCATGCAGTTGCTGCACACAGAGACGAAAAAGATGGAGGGATGGTGCAAAGAGCTGGAGGGAGAGGCAGAAGAAAATGATCTGTCAGAGGAAAGTGAGTTAACTGAGCTCCCCGTTTCACGAGACGTTAAATCTTTATATTATAATATTTGTTTTGTGGAGAGTTTGGCTCCAGGTTTTAAAATGTCAGGTGTGAATCCAAAGAAGTGTCACATTTAACGGTGAAACGCTCGCAGAGCTCCAGGTTATTAGAGGCTCGTGCTGAGTGCTGCCATGTGAGCAATTACGTCTGTCAACATCTGTCAGGTTTCCATGGCAAAGAGCTCAGAGGCTCTGAACGACAGACTGATGGAGATAATGCACAGAAATGGATGTGAGAATGAAATGGAGTATGATACTGAATTTAGTTAAACGGTGTATATCCTGAATTTGATGGAGAACTTGTTTTCTTGATAGTCACATACTACTGCATCTGCAGTGTTGCTATTGCACCCTGCTAAAAAACCCTGCTGGTTTGCTGGTCTTAGGTGGTCTTTTATCTTGTATTTCACTGGGCGGCCATCTAGTCCTGACCAGCTGAAAAGGACCTCAGAGGATTATAATATCAGACTGCGAGTCCGGATTACACAAACAAGTTTGGTAAAGCTGATTTATGAACCTTAAGACCATTAACCTGGCTATCAAGTGCAATTGCAAAAAAATTAACAAGTTTCTCTGAAACTTTAAAAGAGCTGATATATATTATGGGATATCAAAGTGTCCACACTTCACAATATCAGCAGATGTAGTCACAATCATTTAAAGGAACACTCCACTTTTTTGACTCATTGTTCAACTCCCCCCAAGTTAAGCAGTTTTACCATTTTTGAATCCATTCAGCCGATCTCAGGGTCTGGCAGTAGCACTTTTAGCTTAGCTTAGCATAGATCACTAAGTTTGATTAGACCAGGCGAAGGCAACGTCGGTCCTGGAGTGCCAATGTCCTGCAGAGTTTAGCTCCAACCCGGAAAAAAAACTTACCTGCCTGTAGC
>JAUCNO010000710.1:8743915-8766456 GCA_032353835.1 Enteromius viviparus | reverse complement strand
TCTATCTATCTATCTATCTATCTATCTATCTATCTATCTATCTATCTATCTATCTATCTATCTATCTATCTTTGTCTGTCTGTCTGTCTTATCTTCCTCTCCATTTTCTTGCCTGTATATATTCTTGACCACCGGTATCTATTAATCTATTATTGTTTGTCTCTCTTCCTTTTTCTTTTGACATGGCACTGTGAACAATCAATACATTTAAATGTTACAAATACAAATTAGACTCTATTACCACAGAAATATTTTTAACTCATCCATCAGTGTGAAAAAAGAAACAGTTTACAGGTTATTATAATAGTGGTTAATGAAATATACAACACATCATTGGCCTTTAGACATTCTTTGTAAATACATTTCTGCCTGCACATTTTGTATTGTATGCCTTGTCAAGTCAAGACACAAATTAATATACACCGTAGCGCTTTTTACCATACAAATTGTCTCAAAGTAGCTTTACTGTACTAAAGAGGAAAATAGTTTGTTGATGGAATCAAAACTCCATCGTTCTAATCCAGATGAAACCAGCTGTTTAATTCCATGCTGCAACATCTCATGGTTCTCATGGTCTTGTGCCAATGACTGTCTAGGTTTCTGGAGCTCACCTACAGAGGTTATCATGATCTCCGCTTACTTTCAGATCTGTAGGGGTGCCGATCTACCATTTAGACTGGATACAGGCTGGATCCAGGAGACTGCAGTGACTATCTGATCTGGATACAGCCTGGATCCGGGTGGCTAAGGTGACCTAGGAATAAGAATGAAACAGAAACATAATTAATGCAGCTTAAGGAATCTTTTAAAACAAAACACTGAGTGCATTGGTTATAATTTAGATATATTTTTGAGATGATAGAATGTCGTTTTACAAATGCTAGGGTTTCTAAGGAAAGGCTGCTATCAAATAGCACACCTAGTTCCTAACTGATGGCAAAGAACAGAGAGAACAGTCATCAAATGTTAGACAAATGTTTTTTAATCAGAAATTTGCAGTAACAAATTACTAGTCATTCAGTTTTTTATATCAACTATGCATTGTTAGTTTTGCAAACTGATATGCTGCATTGGGCCACAAGGAAATATAGAGCCGAGTATCATCAGCATAACTGAAAGTTAACACCATTTTTCCTGATGATACTGTATCTCCCAAAGGTAACTTGTAAAGCATGAAAATCAATGGTCCTAGTACTGAGCCTTGAGGTACTTCATTCTACACGTATTATTGGTATGATTCCCCATCATTCACTGCTACATTTTTTACACTGCTATGTTGTTTTTATACTCTGAAATAATTAACAACAAATCAAAATTAATTTTGTGGTCACTGACCGCATACTACAAATGTTGCCCATAGAGGTAAAGTTTTAGGTACCCAAAGCATCCCTTTAACTTTTAAATGTAATATCAACTCAAAAATGTTATTGCTCTGATCCTGCTTAGATTTGGTTTAGAGGGAAGGGTGCTGCCCAGTCACACCTGAACACTCATCTGCAGACAATCAGGGATCGGAGGGGATGATTTGAGTGACATAAGAAAGTGATGGCAGACTTCTGGGAAAACATACCTTTGTGTTTGCTCAAGAGAGGATGAAGGGACGTCCCTGGCCACCAAACCACCAGCCTCCCTTTACCGCAGGGCTCGTCAGGTAACTGTCGCGCTGAGTGCACACAAATACCCAGAGGAGTGTTTCATCACTAATTCTGTGTGCTGATTATTACTTAGACTGACCACAGAAGTGCTGCTGTTTCCTGTTAACATTCATGCCCTGAGGCTAGTAAACCTTGTATCTTATCTATCCTGCTGTCTCATGTCTGCACCAATGTTGTTACTTTCAAACTGCCAGACTGAACAGAACAGGATCTGGAATTTGAGATTTTAACTCAACATGATTTGTTAAAAATGCAAGGCTTTTGCTGACTTTGGTTAAGCTAGCCACACTTGTAATGAATCTCAGTGAAAGCACAGACCAACAGCCTATCTGAAATATATACAGCTAAGTGGGGTGATAGAAACACTGAAAAGAACTGTATATCTGCAAAACTTTGAGAAGTGGACCTGTTGCATTATTGTATTTACATAGTAAAGTTTCACTGGGTGCTATAAGTGCTGCAGACAACTAAATACAGCTCTGGAAATATTGTAGAAAATATTATATTACTATTTACTCTATTTACACTATTTATTTTGGTATTATTTAGTGAGAAATAGCTTTAGATAAAT
This sequence comes from Enteromius viviparus, assembly GCA_032353835.1. Taxonomy (NCBI): domain Eukaryota; kingdom Metazoa; phylum Chordata; class Actinopteri; order Cypriniformes; family Cyprinidae; genus Enteromius; species Enteromius viviparus. The sequence continues at coordinate 8,764,230 of JAUCNO010000710.1, read as the reverse complement.
ATATTCGAAACATTTGTGGGTCATTTTCCATAGTTTTCCCTTTTTCGGTATAAGCTTTGTCCAACAAAGTGTCGTGCTATTGCAGAAAACCACTTGTGTCTGCAGAAAATGTGCAGGATTTTTTTTCCTCCTGAAAGTTTTGTTCATCTTCATTAGCATTCCTTCTCTTCCTCTCTTCTGGATGGCCTCTGGGTGAGCGTGATCCTGGGAGAGAGGCTGTCAGGGCCACGTGTAGTGGGGGGGGGGCACCGCGCTGGGTGTAAAATTTGATTAAGCGGTGGGCGAGCGTGTCCGAGCGTGGCTGTTGTGTGGACCAGCTCGCGCGGCTGTGGGTTCCCAGCGTGCCGTTTGGAGGTTAAGTGCCGCAGAAAAGACTCTCATTATCCCGAGTGAGAACTGCCCATGTGGCTGCCCGCTCGACCCCCTGCTCTCTCTCTCTCTTTCCTTCTCTCCATGTCCCTCTCTGTCACTCCCTCACTCATTCATCCTTCCTTCTTGAGCTGCGCTGCTGAAAGCCTCCAAAACGTTTCATTCACTCTCTCTTGACCCCCTTTCGGCCCCCCTCTCCTCCGCTGTCTCTCTCTAGTCTTTATGTGTAAGAAAAGAGCTCGTACAATAGCAGAGGAAGGGCCAGTGCAGATTCTTCAGCACCCCTGTGGACTCTGAGCCGAAGGCTGTGAGACAATCCACATGTGAAGCATGTGCAGAAGATTTGTTCTTCATCCATCAGTGAAAACAGAGTTCACTTTAAGTCTCTCAATCCCTCTCATAGTTTTCCTCTCATTTAAGTGAGTTATGAGCGCACAGATCTATTGTGTCCCTCATTAAGACACTATTACTGTTATGAATGCATAGATTTACTGTTCCTTTTTAAATCACTTCTGTGCAACACTTGTTTAATCTCACTAATACTGTTGATATTACTTGTTTTCAGTTCAGTTTTTTTATTTTTTTTACTTCTTTTAGACACAAAAGAATATGTTTTGAAAAGTGTTAGTAACCAAACAGTTGACGGCACCCATTAACTACCATAGTATGGGAGGCTGCACTATGAAAGTCAATGGCTACCGTCAACTGTTGTCAGCTTTCTTTTAAAATATCTTAATTTGTGTTCAGCAAAAGAAGGAAATGCATATAGATTTTCGTTTTGGGGTGAACTATCACTTCAAGAATTAAACTTTTGTACATTAATAATATTAATGTACAGTTATGAACCTTTTATGCTTTTCTAAGTGATCAGAGAAACAGTTTTAGGATTCTGTGATTAATAGAAAGTTCACAGCAATTATTTCAAACAAACTTTTTTGATACCGTGTAAATGTACCTACTGTAACTTTTGTTAAATATTATTACTGTAAATTTTTATTTATTTATTTTTTGCAGTGTAAGAACCCAGCCATTGACCGTAAACAAGATTTTAATAGTGAGCCTACATTTGTGTACCTACAATAATATAAATGTAATACATCCTTGCTGAATGCATATAAATATATTTATGTACTTTATAAACTTTTATAAACTTTTGAACAGTAGTATATTTGTCATAATGTAACATGACCTTTATTTTTGTCATGCATATCAGTTAATCTTTTCAGTTTATGTTACAGTTTCTGGGTTTCTTTTGACTTAGATAATGGTCAATGGCAGTGCACTAAATCTCCATTGAAATAAACATATCGAGCTATAAATAAATGAATGAAAAATTACATTTAAATACAGAAATGCTCAATGTTTAGCTGCTATATCTAAGCTGATAGTCACTAGTGATAAATAAATGTATGAATATATATTATTTATACTAGGCCAAATTATTTAGGCTTTTCCATATAGCTGTATACACTGACTTGGGGATAGATTTTCATTTCAGGTGTATTTAAAGCCTGTAAAACTGGTTTTATCTTCCTATGTACTGCACTGTCATTGAAGAGTAAAGCTTCAATTCAGTGCACCAATGACAATTCATTTCATTTTTCATTTAACATTGCGGTTCAGATCATTAGAAGGGGGATTTTTTCTAAAGCAATGCTTAAATGTCACAGAGCACATCTGCTAGGGCCAAGAACTTGTGAGAACAGATCCTCTGTGTTGGACCTTCATTGCTGTTCTCAATGCTGTTGTACATTCAGACGCCTCAACTATAGACACGCGATTGTCTGTCATTAATGACTTTTGATTACACTGAACCCGAAAGTATACAGTATTTAATGGAAAAATAAGTGTCGCATTGACTGCATGTAACAGCTGGGCCTTGAGCTGAAAACACTGAAGTGGCCAGATAGGGATTGAGGGAACTTAGTCTCTAAAAGAAAAGCATATTGCTGGAGTTTTATTAAAGGGCTGCCCTTTAAAGCCAGTTTGAAGCAGGGAAGTTGCTTTGTTCAGTTTCTGGCTTTTGAAAATGACTTTAAGGCATTTGTGTGATGCATATGGGGCACATCTTGCCTGAATCTTCAGTGCATCTGAAAGCAGGTAATCTGGTACAGAGTGCTTCTACAGGAAAGTACAAAAGGCAGGCATTACTGTAACGCTTGCTGAAACATGGAAACACTAAACAAGCAATAATGAACAGACAGACATAAAATCACATCTTACCTTCTGCTAGATATAAATGTATTTTTAAAAATGCAAGACAGTTCCTGCATGGAACTTAAGGAATATTTCACACAGAAATAAAAAATAAATTAACTGTGTAACCTGCAGTGAATGCGAGCTGCCAGAAAGAGAGGTGATTATCCATACGGCTCCAGTCCATTAATAAATTAATTAATTAATTAAGCAAAAGCTAATTGTAAGAAATTAAGGCGTTTTAACTTTACACCGTCACTTCTTGACAAAATATACTAGTCTATAATAATGCTTTCTGCAGTGAAAAATACATCCTGTCCTCTCACATTATAATAGATACATATTTTTATTTAGAACTGTTTTTTTTTTTTTTTTTTTGCGCTAAATCAGTTTTTATTTCTGTACCGATTTTTAAAAAGACGTTTTTCCTTTCACAAATCCATGGTCCATGGATCAGTAAAGTCTTGGTTTATAGCAGCCTCTTGTGGAGATTGACGTCAAAGCAGCAGAATACATCCCTTGAGAGAGAATTAAATGAAAACTAATAACGAAGTGAAAAAAATATATATATGGATAATATAATTTAAAAATATGGCTCCAGCAGTCCTGCAGTAGTATATGATGATTGCTTTATAGCTCATAATTTTTCTTTACTTTTTTCTTGACACTGCTTACTACACTATACAATACAGTTTTGTCTAGCTGAGTGCTATTGTGCACCACACTGAATTTCATCAGTTTTGATAAGCAAGTCATGTACGCTTGGTAACTACAAATTGTAGTTATTGTTTTGTATTCATGTGTCAAAAACATATGCCATTTGCCAAATGAATAACGAATCCAAATTTAGAGTGAACACATTAATTATTAAGAAATCTGAAACTGTTGCTTAAATAAAAATAACAATAAAGCTATTGAGAAAAAAAATCATTTACGCACTTAACTGCGTATAGGTAACTTACAGGGTGTGTTTTTGGTTTTAAAATTAGCATGACTTTCATGTACAGAGGCAGTATTTGCGAGAATTCTCATGTATACTCACTGTTGGACATTGTTGGTCAAACAATAAAATAAACTAGTGAGTGTTTCAGTAATTTATTGTGCACTGTTCACGTCATTCATGACACCATATACTGACTTTTATTTTGAAAAATAAAACTCCAACTTCCTGGTCTTGTACGTTTAACAGCAGTATAATTTCTCTTGTGCATTCCTTAAAACCCTTTTTTACTAACGTTAACGTAAATATTACTTAAAACCGATGACATGTAGTTGTAGTTAATCAGTTTTTGTGATAGGACTAAAGGAATATTTATTTTTCTATTGCTCCAGACTCTTGGCTTGTCTGGACGCGTGTATTTCCAGTCCCGTGGTTGGTCAGTTTCACGGATAATGGTCGCGTGGGGCAACGAGGGGTTCGTCTGGTGCAAACAAGCGAAAGTGAAAAGAAGCAGACTTTCCATCACTAAGGGGTGAGTTACCAGAAATGCGTTTTCGTACAAATGGTGTGTTATTCTTAAATGTTGAACTTGACTCACGACGTGCTTTTGACGATTGAGTCGTTGAGAAACATGGCATATGTGTATTCCATTGCTTTTGTCTATCATTAATTACAATTAATCAAGCAAAATCGTCGTAGTAAAGATTATCTGTGCCTGCAAACGGCTCAGTCCTCATTGCCTTCAGACTTAATGGGTGACATATACTTTACTGTTAAAATAAAGCAACTACTATGACAAAATATTTAAAATAAGTAGTGTTTAATCTTCTTTTTCAGTAAAAATACATCTCAATATATCTCAATACATAACAGGCCATTGTATTTGAAAAGCTAAACTGCACAAAGCAAGACTAAAATTATACTAGTTCTCTAAAATATTATTTTACTTGCAAAGAATACTAATTTACTCTCTCCAACAGTCATCCTCATCTGTGATCCTGAAGAACTGCATAAAATGGCAAATAATATTGGTGAGTGTCTCTTGTTTTCAACATTCTCTTATAACTCTTGTTATTATACATAATTGGTTATTTGTAATGTAAATACAAACATGATTATTTCATATTTTTAAAGTATATTTAAAGGATGCATTTGAGGGTATGAATTAGACTGCCAGGATGTTTCCTAATGCTCCCTTGAGGAGAAAGGCAGGTAAACATACTGGTGTGACTCTCATCATTACATCTCTCTGTGAAGCTCGGCTCATTAAGCTTTTTAAGATGCAGAGGTGAGAGACACGGATTATACAGAAAAGGAGCCTGGAATCTTAAGGGAATACTCTTAAGGGCTTGTGTGTTTAGTACAAAATGAGTGCACTGCTGTGTTGCTCTTTAAAAAATGCGCATAGGCTTTTTGGATGAGAATGTGACTCAAGAAAGTCCTGTTCTTCGCAGATGACGCTCAAGCAGAACTGGACTCGGTGGAGGCAGAGTTGGAGATGGTGGAGCTGCAGATCTCTGAGCTGCTGGAGAAACAGACGAAGCTGAACTCCAGGAAAAACAAACTCCTGCAGATCCTGGAGGGAGCCTGCAGCTCGGCCCAGCCCTCTGGATCCAGCAAACCTCCTAAGCTATCATTCAGTAAAAAGGACCTTCAGCACTATGAGGAGTCAGGTAGCACTCATTCACAGTTATCATTATATCATCACAGTTAAAATACCTAGTTAAGCTTTGTTCGCAGTGCAGAGTTGAACCAAAGGTGATTGTGACAAATGTGAAGAATTGTCTCAGTTGCCACAAGAAAACCTTGTTTTTATCTAGTAATAATTCAGAATATTGCAGTTTTAATTTATTTTTTAACAAATAAAACTACTTCTGAAAGTATATTAATGTCTAGCCACCATAGTATGTATTGTTAAAGGTAAATGTTTGTTTAATTAAGTAATATTACAGAGATACAGTATGATGAGTAATCTTATTTTTGTTGCCAGATTTCTCATGGTCTAAAGAAGTTCAGGCGACTCTGTGTAGCATGTTCCAGCTCTCCAAATTTCGTCCACTGCAACGGGCAGCCATAAATCTCAGCATGTCAGGGAAAGACCTTTTCCTAGTAATGCCCACTGGGCAAGGAAAAAGCCTGTGTTACCAACTGCCAGCCCTCTGCTCTAAGGGTACATGCTCACACACAGATACATATTTTAATGAAGAATGAATTTTGAGTACTCTAATGTGAATGCCTGCAAAATTTTATCAGGTTTTACATTGGTTATCGCCCCATTGTTGTCCCTAATGGAGGATCAGCTGATGCATCTGAAGTCTGTTAATGTGCCGGCGGTAACTCTCAATTCTTCCAGTACAAAGGTACAGTATGGGGTGCATGTACTGGACAGATTTGAGTCGCATATGATGCTAATGTTCATGTTCACCTGCAGGAGGACTCTAAGAGGATCTTGGCAGGGATGATGGATATAAACAGCCCCTTCAAGTTGCTCTATGTAACCCCGGAAAAAATTGCCAAAAGCAAACTACTGATGTCCAAACTTGAAAAGGCTTACAACATGGGTCTGTTGGCGCGCATCGCTGTTGATGAAGTTCACTGCTGCAGTCAGTGGGGGCATGACTTCAGGCCAGGTAAGATTCTGTTTCCCCCAGACAGAGTAAAAATCGTATTCCAAGATTGAATTTGACATTTATTGCTTTTTTTAGATTACAAGCTCCTGGGTATCCTAAAACGGCAGTTCCCCAAAGTCCCATTGGTCGGACTGACTGCCACTGCAACCAGCAACGTTCTTAAAGACTGTCAGAAGATTCTGTGTGTTCAAGAACCCATCACTCTGACAGCACCCTTCAACAGACCAAACCTTTACTATGAGGTATGCTTATCAGTTATTTAGCTCACATCACTGCTAGAAAAGTGCAAAGTAAGCAAGTAAGATCGGTATCATTTGTCATCTCACTTCTACAGGTTTGTTATAAAGATAACGAAAACTGTACCGACCAAATTGCACAACTGATTAGAGAAAGATACAAAAACCAGTCAGGTAAGTCATTTTAATTGCTAAAAAAGTAGATTTTCCTTTACTCCAAGAATGATAACTATTAAGATTTCATAACTGGAATCACTTTCTAGCTGGCTTTTTCCAGCTGATGAACCATGAAAATCATTGACTGCCACTCAGAATGCAATCACACTTTTAAAGCGGTCATCCGGTGTCACATGCACGTTTACAAGCTGTTAGGACTGAAATGTGAGTTGGGAGTGTGTGTACACAAGCACCCTACAATGATAAAGATCCACAAGTATTTTTATTAAATTAAAAGAAGAATAAGTTGCCCCTTCTGAAATCAAGCAATTCCCAAATCATTTCAAAGATAAATAAACACTGTAATATGTTGATGATTGTTAGTCATGTTAGTTAATACATTAACTAATGTTCACAAATGACCCAACCATTACGAATATTATTACACACATTAAATACTTAATAAAAAGGTTGAAAGAATATGTGTTGATCATGCTCTTTTGATTCTTTCTCATCTAATATCAAAAACCGCCCAACAGTAATGCAAATTACAGTTTCTTTCTCTATTGCCTTTGAAATGCTCAAAACACACCCAAACAAAATAAATCTGTCTGGCCTTGGTTTCACAGTTTCCATAATGCAGCTCATTTACCCAGAGGCAGTGCTAAATTTCCAGCAGTCGTGAGCGCAGACAGACAGCAGCACTGACAGTGTGGCCATGCACACATCCTGACAACTCGACAACAAACACAACCAGCCTTACCAGACAAGCCTTTCTAGCCATGAACAGCTAATGAGTTCTAAAGATGCTTGGGAATTTCACTCAGTTATTAAAACCCTCAGCAACAACACAACATAGAGCAGCAGCGGTGCTGAAACAGTGCTTTTATGAATTTACCGTCGCTGGGGAATTCAGACTCCAACTTGCCAAGCGTAGCAGCCCACTGACCAGAAATGTTGTATTAATCCATCTTAAACACTAGACATCTTTTCCAGGTAATACAGAATGTACGTTTTGTAATAATAATAACAAGTACACAGCCATGAGGGACTTCTGCAGTGCTGTTTGGTTTGGGCAGGAGATCAGGGGAGGCTGGACTTGTCCAGAGTCACTTTCTCTGAGAGAACTGAAGAGCACCTGACTGAATTAAAAAACCCTGCATTGAGTGTTCACGTGTGTATATTTGTGTGCAGCGAGGGCAGACTTTACAAAGTGAAGAGCACTCAAGCAGGTCCTCCTCATTCCCTTCCTCTCGTCTTGCTTCTGCCAGTCCTTATTGGCTGCTAGATTATCACACACTCTTTTGTTCTCTCTTATATTGTATCAGCAGCTTGCTCTGCAAACTCTAAGCCGCCCTACATGCTCAACAACCCATTTCAGCATCCGTTTCTGGCACAGTATCCCTCTGTCTTCCTCATTGTGTCCCATGATCCATGCATGCATAAATCCCATAACCTACCACGTGGCATATATTTAATATATTATCAGCACTGAGCACAAATGTAATTCCAGGACTGGTGGGGATGCAGCTTTTTAATGAGTAATCTGGCTCTATGTGTATAACCAAATCTGTCTAAGCCAAGAGTTTATACATAAATCAGTGCTAAAGAGCAATGGGACCTCAAGCGTATATAGCAGGTTCAGCTAAAACAATTCTGTGTTGTCCACTGATGAAATATTACTGCAATATTAATTTATGGGCCAATGATCATTTGCAAATGAGATCATGTTCCTATGTTGTCTGTTCATATCTGATCATATTTAGCTAATTACAGAAACGGCGATTGATTTACAGCCATCAACCCTGTCACAGACACATTTCAATATTTTACAGCCACTATGAAACAACAAATTGTTAAATTTACCAGAGTAATAAACCAAAAGCTGATGCTGACAGAGCTTTATAATACAAAAAAACAAACAAACAAAAAATGCAGTAACAAGAGAAGCCATTTTTTAGCCATTACTGTAATGAATAATACAAATACCAACCTATCTGTTTGTTACTGTAAACAGCACAGGTGGTATACTTGAAGGGTCATGTGACTTGCTTGTAAAATCTGTGGACAGATCCTTTAATGCTAAACAAAACAAGTCATCATATCTAATTGTTATCAAAAAGTGGAAGGTAACTTTTTTAAATAAAATCAAACAAATGTGATTGTTTAATAAGGCAACTGACTTCTGACATGGTAACAAAAATAAATGTAATGCTTTAGTAAAATCTGCTACTGCAATTTTTTACTGTATTTTACATTGTTTAAAAAAGTACCAATAATTTAACTTAAAAAGTAGAAATTATTTTCATTATATACGGGAAACCATTCATTTAATAAGAAAATGTTTACAGTACAGCCTTTGTGATAATGCAGTTGTGAAACATCTTGCGTCACAACAGCTGAGATGTCAATATCAGACACGATGCAGCTTGATAAATGTTTTGTCTGTAAGCAGATCCGATTTGCTGTAATGGCCCTGGAACGTTTGTTAACAAGCAGATTCGTAACAATTCAGCTTTCGTCTGACAGGTGGCCTGGTCAGTGATCAGCACGAGCTGAGCCGAAGCATGCCGCTCACAGGCACTGTTGCAAAAAACATCGTTTTTACAAAAGCTATAAAAATATTTAGGTCATTTCTGCTGTCGCACCTGCGACAATAAAAACCGGTGTCTCTGCAGTCTCGTCACAAAGACAATCTAACTTGTAAAATAAGCACTGCGTGAGATTTTTTTTCTCTCCATTCTAACTGTTGCGCTGAAATGTGGCGGTCCTTCTAACGCACCTCAGATAATCAAACGCCAGAGTCTCTCCGTTTTGTTCAAGCAGGTACTTTTCTTTATCTTGCAAGTTTTCTGTGATGACCACAGAAAGGCATGCCTACAAGCATACAAGTGTCCTCGCATCGTATTCCTGACTTTTAATTGACCAAAAAGGGGTTTTGAGTGTTTATTTGATTTGTTAAACGAGGCAGATTCGCAATTCATCTGATTAGACGCAAAAGCGCTCCGCGTTACTTCTTCAACGGAATTAAGACGAAATGTGCCACAAGGATTCACAACGAACTGTAGACTTCTTCGGAATACAAAAAAATACCGTCGAGGTGTACTTCTGCAGTGCCAGAGGTATTAAATATGAGCAAAAGACCGTGTGTAGCTATAAAATAACGGGATGGAGACATGAAACATTAACTGCAATAAGGAGTTGCCTTACCTCTTGTGACATCAAAATTGCGTGCCGCAGGGCACTAAAAAAGAGCGACGTTGATTTCCAAAAAAAGATCCTACGAAAAAAAGCGTCTAATCAAACAGAAGCAAAATTCCAGCTTGCAGCACTGTGACAAGAAAATGTCATTCTCAGTTCTTGCATTACATAACCTCTGTTTAACCGTCCACAAAATGACTTGTCTTCAGCCAATTACATTACGAGCCAAACTCAATGCTAACTCTGAGTCTTTTACGTATTTTAACAATCGATTTGTTCATTTAGACCAAGAAATTAAATTTGTACTCCCACATCCTGAAAATCCAAGTCATCGCCGTTATCCGTTGATGTTCTTTCCATTTTTTCCGATGGTGTCTACTCCTCAAGTTTGACACGAGAATGCAACCGATTTGTCTGGAAGGGTAATAGGATTCAGTAGTCTGACCGACTGAATTTCCTCCGTCTGCTATTTTAACTTACTGGTCCTTCTTATTACTCAACGAAACTAGATTTTTCTTCCCAAAGGTGCAGAAATCTTCCCAAATCCTTTTCCACGCTGCGCATATATTCCCAATGAAAAAAGAAAAACCGGTTTCGTCGCGAGGTTTGGAGGAAGGGGAGCGAGTTGCATCGCTTTCCTTCAGTGTTCTTGCTTCAATTGCTCGGGGATGTTTCTCATTTATCTGCACGCTCAATAATCCACATAAAACGCCGAGTGTCCTTATTTCCAAACATTATGGGTCGAAACTCATATTTTATTATTCAACTATTAACTTCGGTAGCCCCGCGGCGTGATCATAGTGCTCCAGCAGGTGAATTCGCATTGCCTCACGCTCGCTGAATTGCGGAGAAGAACTCCAACTGAGCGACGCGGATGTACGCGCGCACTGACGCGCCTGACGCTGGCGAGTTCAGAGTCTCTTTCACCTGCGTCTCACGAGATGGGGCATGTTCGGTACACACACATGAATGGTTTGCTCTCGAGCAGTGTGTACCGGCAACTCCCCTTTTCTCCTGTGCCACTGCCATATCTAAAAGAATCTAGGGGAGAAAATGTGCGGGAAAAACACTATTACCACAAAACAGTGTAGCGGCGTGCGGGGGATACGCGTTTGACGAATCTTAAAACGCGCAGTGAAGTGTTGTGGCACGCCGTTGTGACATTACCGCGTGCGAGAACGTCCTATATACACGTGCGCAACGAACTCAGACTGTTGAGCGCAGAGCAGGTAGCTCATAAAATAGGTTGTTATCCATTTTTATTATTTATGTAACGCGCGTGTATGATTCTTTGGAATAAAGAAACTGTGTGCCGTTCGTTATGTGCAATGTAAGAACAGAATTGCGCAAGTCGACTGGCTAACCAACGCGAGAAAACGGTCAGTAGTAATGTATAACAGGCGTGTTGAGGAACATAATTTGCCTATTATGGTGTAAAACAGACTGATATCTTATGCAGTGCACAAACACGTGGATTTATTTTACTAGATGGCGAAGGCGTCTTTACACAGCAATGGGATGTAAACGCTGCATCTGAAGTGGCTTGTATTTCTAGAAGAAAAAAAAACACTTACAAAGACAGTTTAATGCTGCATAACGCATCTACACAGGAATTACAGCAGAGGTACGGGTTATGAAATGTTTTAAATATGAAATGAGCAAAGAAAGTTTAAAATAAAAAAAGGCTGCTATAATGCTGTATTTCCAACTTGGCTGTCTCAAGACTACTTTAGATAAATTGGCATTTTATGCTTCTCTCAATTAGTTTAATCAGTGAGGACACTGCGGTAGTGCATTTGCCTACTTTGCCCAAGCTGTTGCGTATTGCTTCAGCACCATGGACAGAGAGCAAGTGGCGCTGTCCGTGGTGCTGCACGCCTGCAACACATTTCTGATGCACGTGTGATAAACCGCTAGCAGCTGATAATATGGCTGGAAGCTCTTAGCTATACCTTAACTGCAAAGAAATCGTTTTAATCATTTACATCAAAGCAGTGTATAATTTAGCACGTAATCCATATTCTCGTTTAAATAAATCATGCTTTTTGGTATAAAAATTAATGTCTGGTTTGCACAATTAAAAAGGATTCAATAAATAGAAGCTCTTGATTCTATTACACACAGCACCACGGATTAAGCTGATCTTTTTAGAACCACTCCTGCCATTCTTTATAAATTGATTCCAGAATGACCACACAGGCAAGGAATATTGACAGGAAAGCCAGTGGTAAGTGCTACAGACTAATTCAAGCGACAAGGCGAGATCTCTCAAGACGGCCCTACCTTTGGGACACTAGAAGTAATTTCTGCTAAATCTTGAAAGAGGTAATCAACCATGACCTGGAGGTGCACGCTTGGAGTCACACACCGAAGAGTGCTTACAGGAACTGCAGAGAGGGCAAAGCGTGACCAGGCCTCAGTAGATTCAGGGTGATACACTCTATAGCGTACATCTAGTAGCGTACAAAAGCACTAAAAACGGTGTAAACATTAGTGAAAAAAAAGAAAAACTGATAGCAATATTAAACATTCACATTAACAAAAATTTACAGACTTCATCTTTTCTAGATGATTAGTCCCATGACACTCATCGTAAAGAGTAGGGGTGTAACCCCAGTGTCCTGGGCAAATTCCCACTGGCCCTTGTCTATCACGGCCTTCCAATAATCCCCATCCATTTATTGGCTGTATCTCTCTCTCCTCTTCACCTGTAGCTGGTGTGTTGTGCTGTAGCACACTGGCGCCATTGTCCTGTTGCTGCCATCGCAACATCCAGGTGGATGCTGCACACTGGTGGTGTGATATGATAAAGCGTTATATAAAATTCACACTCACCATGACAATAATGGGAAATAGGCACTATTAAGATCCTTCAGGCATAACAAAGATTAAATTAAGCTGGATTTGAGTGTGGATTTGGTATTCACTCATTTCGAGAATGAAATTAAACTACTTGTTTCTTGAGTAGTTTCTTCTGTGGTTTTCCAAAAGCCAATCTTTCAAGGTTCACTGGACTGCAATTCTCTAAAATAGTGAAACAAGGTAAAAAAAGGTAAAAAGGCTCTGCTTGTCGTCAGCTAGGCAACCCCCTGTGCTAAACTGGGTAGCAGCGCTAGAGCCAAGCTATAAGCCTTCATGAAAAATTCACAGCAAAGGGGCGTCTACAGCTGTTCTCTTTTTGTTGAGAGAACAAACCAAACAATGCGTCTATTTTTGGGTTCTATTCCCACTCTCTGCACTGTCTTTAATCGTCCATCATCAGAGACAGTAAGCCAGAGCTCACACATATACCAACCCACTATCAAATGGTGCTACCTAACATCTCTGCCAAAAGTACATGTTCAAATGCCACAGTCAGCTGATCCCCATCGCCCAAATGCAAAAGAAGAGTAACCGTAGCACAGATGCTGTTGCCAGAAAGAGAGTGGAGTACTCCTACATCGTGCTAAAAATGGGGAGTAATCACATTACACAACTGTAGTCCATGCATATAACACTAGGTGTTATTCAATGCACTGTCACAAATAACAGAAACGCTTCAAGCAAGATTGTCATTATCAATAATTCATGTAGTTGCCAACATATTTTATAAGATGTGAACAATAAATTATTACAGCATTTATCAACTTATACTTAATATTACAATCTACATATCCTTTTACATTTGTACATTTATATAGGTGTATAAATTGCCATTAAATTGTTATGAGCATTAAATAATGAACAATTGTGTATATAGTAGTTTAAATATTATAGTATATATATATTATAGTTTAAAAGTTTGGTCTAAATAAGATGTTCTTAATGTTTAAAAAAAAAAAATCTCTTACAAAAAGGCTGCAATTGTATTATATAGTAGTTAAAACAGTAATATTGTGAAACTGTTGAACTATTTTGATACATTTTTAAAATCCGAGTTCCTGAAACCCAATGAATTAACTAATTTTAACAAACTGATCTTTGCTGTAAAGCGTTACACACATAAAGGTGTGAGACAAATCAGCAAAAATGGTCATATTAAAATTATTAAAACATACAACATATACAAAAGACCCGTAATATGTCTGAACAATTATTTATAATTAGTGACATTTTCAATAATTTTAAAATTACAAATTATTAAACGAATTCTCTCCCTACTCATTCTTCATTAATGTTTTGCATGTGTCCTTATAAATCTGGTTATGAAAACATACCTGTCTTAATGAAATCTGGCTATAATCCAACCCCATTATAAAATGGATTTCACAGATGCTGCAGACTGTAAAAAGTCATTAAAAAGTATGTAAGTGTGAGTTGTCTATTTTCAAACTTACTAATAATAAAGTTAATTATGAGTTCAAGTTTTTCCGACATGCTCCCTGATGCCTCATATTAACTGTCCAATCAGAGTCATCTCAAATAGCAGCATTAAAAACTCCATTGACATGCTGATTGACCCCCTTCCACCTATTGACAGACATACATAAAACCAAGTTGAGGAATGTAAAATCCCACCAACACCACTAGTAGATTTTGCAATTCACACAAATCGAATGAACCCAGCTTGCGTTCCTTCCCCTGCAGAGAAATTGAGGCGAGCGCTGATTGGTGTTCATTCCCCTAAACAGACCTGTATCTTCCCACCCACTGTCACACCGCTCCCTGCCCCTCACACACATCTCATCGGACTGGAAGGAAGAGTAAACAGAGAGTAGTTTGTTCTTCCATTACAGACGTAATTCTATTATGGCTATTTACGGTATCGATTCTCCAGTGGAGTAGAGAGGAACAAGTCACCCAGGCTGTACAGGAGGGCCACCGAGGAGAGGCGGAATAAAAAGTCAGCCGTCGCTAACCCCAAGTGACACAAATTACTCTGAGTGACACGAGCATTCTCTAAACTCAGTGGGGAACGATGATGTGGCATTGATTAGAATTATTCAAATGTCACTCCTGTCTTCTGAAGGGTAGAATGTGAGATGGCAATGCGATTTTTCACAGCGCTTCGTCTTTTTGAAGATGAGACAACAAAATTAGCAGCACTCTTCTCTTCCTGTCCAAACCTGCCCTGTAGTCACAAAGTGCTTTAGGGAAATACAGCAGGTTGCCAACTCTTCTGCTCTCATCCCAGTTGTTACTCAAACTTGTTTTATAATCAGAATTAAAACGACAAAGTGGCAGTTGTAGAGCCACTGCCTCAGGCAGTTCAGCGCATGCAGGGAGAGCAGGAAAGATTGTATTACACCTTCAGGAATGGACAGAAAGGCTGTGAGGGCCGCAGCAACTCGGACTCCCTGAAGACAAAAAAGACCCCCATGAGAAGTTTCGAGATGAATCGCTACAAACACACTTGCACAGACAGATAATACAAAGTCTCTCACATGCACAAACACACATTTACACTTTAAGGGGACTTTATGGCACCTGGGTGGCCTGACAGAGATGACAAGGTGCTTATCAGCTCAAACCGGGTGAGTCAAAAGGGACCAGAGTGAGAAAGCGACAAGATGAGAGAAAAAAGAAAAGGAGAGAGTTAGCAGAGGAAAGTGAGAGACACTGCATGATAGACAGGGAGGGTGTGTGTGAAAGAGAGAGAGAGAGAGAGAGAGAGTCTTGACTGGAGTTACCCACCACTGCTCTCAAGGGCGAGAGTTCCCTCATGCACGCTACTGATAAAATGAAACCCTGACAACAGAAAGTGCAGATACGTTTGGTGTAAAATGCAGTTTTGAAATGTGTCGATTTCAAACGTTAAGAGTTAAACCGAAGTGTCCAGTAAAGATGTGTGTGGACTGGTAAATGACTGCAAATACTGGCAATATACTAAGCAAACTGTGAACAGTTAATCACAGCAGAATCTTATTAGTATGGCAGTAGGTTGTATCAAAGATTTATTTTGAGTCAAGGAGAGAAGGAAAAAAATGCTGCAAATAATGAAACTAACTACATAACTGTGCAAATAAATAGACTTATTAGGCTTAATAGGATCTTCTGTTGACGATAAAGACCATACATTACATTATCACATCAAAAGGGAATAGACCCTGATATGCACAATAATTTTTTTCGCCAGTGCTTCAAATTTTTCCTTGGACCCGGACGTCTTCAAAAATACCGGTAAATGGTGGGCATTTACTGGCAATTTTTTAAAAAGGTCCTGTTCACAAATTATCTCTTTATGGCAATTTACCAGTCTGTATGTTTTAAAGGGACTATTGTGTCAGAATAAACCGATGCCATGAGATTACCAGTAAACCGCTGGAAACTATGCTGTAAGTGAACGCAGAATGAAGACTGCCGGTGTGAGCATGTATTAGTTCAGAATGAGATAACGTAAGACATCTACTCCAGGCCTATTTCAACGGCTCTAGGCCTATCGTAACAGACGCAGTTGATGCAAAGTGTATTTTGGTTTGCAGTTATGTCTCTGGGCCAAACGCCCTGCATGAATGTGAACATCAAAAACAGCAAAAATACTGACCCTTTAATTTCTACTAGGGTTGGGCGATGTCAACCAATTTGGCATTGTACGATGTCTAATGTGAAACATCGCGATGGACGATGGCATGTCTGTGTTTGGTGGCTCTTGATGCCTTGACCCCAGCCTAGGGGTGGGCGATATAACCAAAATCTTCTATCACGGTAGAAGCAATTTTCTACCTCGATAACGTTATATAAATCACAATATAGGAATTTGTATTTGAAAATTCACAAATAAAACACAAAGAAACTGTTTCATATAATGTTATTTTATTTAAACTGAATTGCAGCAATACTTTAAGTAAAAAAAACAACTATTCTGTTTACTGCAATGTATTGTTAGGTTAATGTGTTTTTTCTGAGAACAACAGGTACTATAGTGCCTGACAGTATACCATTTTCCACCACTTGCTAAATACCTTGCAAATCACATTTGTCTCATTCGTATCACTTGTCCTATACCCCAACCAATTCCACACCACAGTAGATGCACCTTTTGTTTTTACAATCTCCTCGTTGTTGGTTTTCGTCACATGTAAGCAAACTCACCGCTGCTTCACTGAGGGGTGTGTGCGCACTGGGAAAAGAGCTTCCGCGTTGCTGAGGTTTGGCCAAGAAGTCACTTGTCGCTTTTTTTGAAAATGTGTCATCAAGGAGGTCTGAAAAGTCAAAGGACAAAGTCGATAAGTTGGCAACACTGCTTCTTCCACTGTCGAAGTTATTTATTGCGTGGTTATGTTACATGCAACGTCATGTGTTTTTAACCGCAGTTTAGACTGACCGAAATCTACCACTTGACAAATTTCTACCGGTATATCGCCCAACCCTATCCCAGTCTCACTATATTCCTTGTGAGGTTCTTGAATCAATTTTGCATGACAGTCCTCCTAAGGCTGCGCTTCTTTTAGTTTGGATGTGCATCTTTTTCTTCCTCACTTTCTTCTTCCATGCTTGGACACAGCAGATTGTAGACAGCCATCTTCTTTGGCAATGAATGTTTGAATAACAAATAAAGTTGGATTTGAATGAAAAAAATAAGAAGTCACATGCACCTCGGATGCTTCAAAGGTGAGTAAAACACATTTTTGGGCTTGCTTTGGACCAGAATGTGTTTTAAGCTGTGGCTAAGAGCAAGAAATTAAAATTAAAGAGAGATGTAGAAATCAAAGTTGCTGTCGTTGTTTTTTCTATTTAGTATGCTTTATGTTAATAATTTAGAATATCATTGTATGTATGAAATTCATATAATATTAATGAAGTTTAATGTGAAAGAACATTTTGTTTACTTGCACCAAACAACTTGGGACTGTATCGGATCATCACTTAATCCCCGAATCGTTGTGGTTAATGTGGAATAAACAATGAGATTATTGATCCATAACCACAATCAAGTAGAATTATAACACCATGACTCTCCTATTACAGTCTTCCTGATATTGTGCAACAAACTACTGATTCCTATTATGCCCATCAGCATTTCCAGGCTACAACAGGGAATTGTTGCATATATGAAAACAATATCAAGTGTAAATATTTCAGTATTACTGTCTTAAAGTCAATAAAACAATGGATTCCATTGTGTTTGGATGTGGCTACACACACACAGCCACATGCAGGTATTCACATGAATCGTTCTGCTTTCAGGCATCTCTCTCTCTCTCTCCCTCTCAAGCACAAAGCTATATAAACAGACTTTCATTACCTTTCATTATTTGTCTGGGTCAATGAGCAGTTGCGGTCTGATGCACTGGTACCCAATAAAAACTGGTCCTGAATAAGACCACCAGTACCCCTCCAACTGTCACTATCGCCAACTGACTCACACTGATGTACTGTTACATATTACGCTAACATTAGCTTCCCACCATAAATAAAAATTACAACTAAAGATTTAAAGCCAGATAGAGAGCTTAATCGCTCATGTGAAAAGATTTACAAACTAAGTTGTGCATTAGAAATACTGAATTAGAGATTTAGCTATCTGATAGACTTTATTCAGACAATGTAAGGCACTAGAGTGCAAGCATAAAGAGCTTTAAAATAAAATACATTTGGCTTTTATAAAGCTTTGTTGCATTGGCATGCTCATTTTAACTCACCAGCACTCAATTTGGACGGTAATGGATTAGTTGGAATGCCAGCAGGAGACATTAAAACAAGCTTTAGTTGGTGTAGGTCTAATCTCATTGCGTATTAATATTAAAGGCTATCGGGATCCTTGGCCAAGCATCCTATAGAGAGGAAATGATTTAATCACAGACTGCTGTTCTACACTCGGTCTCACACTGTGCGTATATGAGTCTGACATTGAAAGCGAGTGCAGAAGGGGAATAGTAAAGGCTGGTTGAAGAGAGCTGAAGGTCACATCAGAAGAAGAGCTCCGTGCACAGCTGCAGGGGTTATCGCACCGAGTGAGAGTGGCAGCAGGGAGCACGTCTTTACACATTTAAAGCCACCTCACAGGCACCAGTAGGGATGAAGGTCAGCGGGGCCCCAAACGCATAAACATGCACATGGGAATGAAACGGACACGCAATTAACTCATACTGTAGGTGATTTTAAATGTAACAGACACACTCAAAAAAGAGGATTTCAAAGATAAAACTACTTATGGGGAGAATTTTTGAAGGCGTCACATACACAACACATTGTGATAAACACATCTTAAGTCTATAAAAAGAGCAAGATTACACCTAATCTATTCTCTTGGTACAGAAATTGATGACTTGTAGAATAAGTTAAATAAACATTTCAGTTACTTCCTGATTCAGGTCAGGAATATGTTTGAATGCACTATTTTCTATCCCATATATGTAGACATTTCAGCCGAAAATACCTTCACATTTCATGCCCTCACAAACAGAGGTTGCACTACAAATAATCATTATCTGTCATTTTGATAGACTGGGTTGTACACTTTCCTTCATGCTGCACTTTTATCTGTCAGTAAAATATTGTAATGCTTGCTATTTAGACTGCCATCATCACAAGAACTGCTGTGACAAGAGCTCTTTCAGTCTTAACCTACTTTGAGCTCTTTGGCTTCACGATAGGCAAGATACTTTATTTATCTCTGTGAATGTTAGTTATTTTCCTAAGAGAAAATAATATGTGTTACTGTACAAACCTGTTACCTTTTCATATTTTAGCACTTGAGACACATTTTTCATTAGATTAACTAACAATCACAGACCCCTCACCCAATACACATACTGAGTGGCAGTATGATGTGGATGACCCCAGGCCCCTGGTTACCATGGTAACCAGGACACCTCTGCCAGATCAGATAAACTTTATGACCTATGTATATAGTATGTATGTAGTATCTATGTTTGTAGAGAGGATCTGCTTTCCTAAGTAATTATCTCTAAAACAGACACATAGGAAAATAGGAAATTACTCCTTTCATAAAGCCCTAGACAATTTGTCCATGAATTTCTTATAATGCATATCCCCAGGTCATTGTGCATGTTGTTACTTTTCGTCCATATTGTCTTGTGTGTTGTACACTCTTTTATGAGTGTCTATGATAGATCTCTAGTTAAGATCTAGTTTGGTTTAGTTTGGTCTCTTTCTTCACATGATGTAATTAAGAGTGTATATTATATGTTGATATTTATGCAACATAATAGTGTTCTAATAATCTTTACTCATTTGTATATCAACCTCCAATCCAGCGCATATGCAAATTATCATGCTTAGAGTCAAAGAGTCATAAAACTTACCCCCCTAAGTTCAAGACATTATTGGCTCTCTGACCCTTAAGAGGTGTGACCTCCTCATAGTTCAAAAGGCTTCACACCAGTGACCCACCTAGAGCTTTTTATCTGGACACATCTTCGCATCTCCTGGTGACTAATGCCCTGAGCCAATGCAACCGCCTCTGGTGGGTCCCAGCACACCCAGTCCACAGTCCTGTTTAGACACCAAGAAGAAGATGATTACCATTGAAACCATCAAGACTTTCATCCGAGACTGCATCTGGACCCTCACCAACGAGGCAATGCAAGTCTCGTACTTATAACTAAACAAAACATAGGTTTATTATTAGTTATACTACGGGGCCGTTGAATGCTTGAATCTGATTGGCTGACGAACGTTCTGAGGTGTGCAATTATTTTCAAG
>JAUCNO010000710.1:8712408-8743815 GCA_032353835.1 Enteromius viviparus | reverse complement strand
CGCTCTTCCGATCTGTTGGGAATAATCCACTGCCAATTAAACCCAGTGGTGATGGAGGAAAGACCAGTTTAATTTCTATCCATATGAATGCACCTCTAGGCCTCACCTTTGAGTGCTGAAAGTGCTGAGAGTCCCTGCTCCTGCAGGACCACCTTTCTGCAGAAAATTGTGCCGTGTTGTAAATGTGGATTTAAAAAAAAATTATTGCAAAACAGCGGCGTTTCCATTTACCAATGTTATTTACCAATGTCTTCGTCTCACGATAAGTGATGGTGACAGACGCTTGAACGTCTCACAGCCATCACACTAACTATTATTTTTAATCAGAGGAGATTTAGGCATGTAACTTTTGCAATGCAACACAGGGAGCCATGTCTGGGACGCTTCTGAAACATAGGTGGTATAAACGCAAGCATTGTCTAGAGAGGCTGTGATCCACTTCAGTGGCCATAATCGATTCCAGAGGAATGCATTTGGAAAATCTCAGAATTGATTCATGAATCCCCCCCAGCCCTAAAAGACCAGCCCTTTTTCAAATTTTGCTGGAAAACCCCCTCATGCAAGTTTTTGCTGGGCGTATTTTCATTTCAGAATTTCAATTTGCGCCATTTGTAGGATACTGTAATTGAATCACATCAGGGGTGTCTAATCTTGCTCCTGAAGGACAGCACTATATAGCTCTAACATTAAATAAACGCACCTGAACCAGCTTATAAAGGTCTAGTAATCCAAGATGAGTTGGAGCTGAGTTTCGAAGAACATTTGCCCTGCAGGAGCAGTATTGGACAACCCTGATCAAAATGAATCTTGTACGTTTCTGTCCATCAGAACTATCTAATGTTCATACTCTTCTTTCATGTCCCATGCATTAACACACGGTAACTCTAGGCTGAATTGGCAAGTCTTGCCTTCCTCTCTCTCTCTCTCTCTCTCTCTCTCTCTCAGGAGATCAGAATGTCTCTCTCCCATAAGACTCTGGGGTGTTCCCTATCAACAGGGATCTAATGATTGTGTTATCTGTGGTAGATTACTACTTCACACATTGAAACACCATTTGCTGGTTTTCTTTGTTGTTTTTGCACACTCCTAAATGCATAGGACACTTTGCACCTGACGGACCCTAAAGGGACACCTGTGCGGTGGATGTGTTATATCCCGGTTGGATTACGTTTAAGTCTCTTCTGATTAGCATTCACTGATCAGGCTTAATGTGGGTGGCAGTAGCCGGGTTAGCTTTGCTAGCATGTTAAGTCATCTGGAAGCTTACTGTATGTAGAGCAGTAAACCTGACTGCGGCCCTTCGTTTTTCCAGGTCGAACCCTGATTGCGTCACAGTGGATAGCTTGTCAGCTGCTGCTAATTTTGACCTGCTCCCAGTCTCTTGTCTATTTACGGACCAGAGAGGAGTCTTCAACTGCCTGTCACTCGCAGGGAAATAAACAAACTCGCTGAATGTGAACAGCAATGCCAAGATCAACAGCAGCACTGTTATTGCACCTGTAATTGATTTAAGAGGGTAAATACGCATGCCGTGGATATAACGATATCATGCCAGCTTTTGTGGAGACCCAGATCCGTAGCCACCATAAACATTTTTGGTTAATTTAAATCTTAAACTAGTCCCCTGTAGCTTGAATATGTAAGTTTATAGCTAGTTAGTGTATATATAATAGTTTATACATTAGGTATTTGGCATTGCTATATTTGATTTCTTTGTAAATGGGTTCTCTTAACATGAAATTACCATGCTGTTAAAATGAGACAAAATAAAATGTCACATTGTCTAAAACTAAGTCCAATACTAGTCACACTGACATACTAAAAGCGTTGTACTGGGATTTGCACAGTAATTGCTCATTGATTAAAGCAACATGCAGTGTAATCTTTATACTACAGTATCTTCTTTAAGTACAAGCTTCACTCTTTAGCATATTAGTAATCCCCAAAAATCCCAAACCGTTTGTAATCCCAATAGAACATTAAACATAGAGTTCCTTTTTCCCTCGTGCTGAAACCCACACAAGATATCGCTTCATTTAACATTTACTTCCCCATCCAGTCCTATGCAAGGCATGATGGAAACTAAAAAGCCCCTGGTTCAGTTAATGCCAGCAAAAATTAATAATTTAGTTACAGCACTAATGGATTAAGTAAACTTTCTGCAAGTGGATTGCACAGTTTAAAGTGTTAGTTCAGCCAAAAAGGAAAATCTGTCATTGATTCACCCTTCGTTTGATCAAGCTACGAAAATATACGTTTTGTGCTAAAAATTAACGACTGAATTCAACAGTTTCTTCTCTTCTGTGTCAGTCTTCAACGCATGAGAATACCATGATGCATATGCATGACAAAAATGTTATTTTATTTTCATAGATGCATAAAATTACCACTGATTTATGTCACATGGACTGTTGTAACGATGTCTTTATTGTCTTTCTGGACCTTGATGGTGTAAGGCTGTTTATGGAGGGTCAGAAAGCTCTTAACCCTTTCACACGTTATTTTAATAATATTCTAGCTGAAGCCTCCAGAGGGAGTTTTTTTCGTCAACCGTTATTTTGTAATGTTTAGCCTTATTGTTTCCATGGCGACGCATCATACTTATCATGTGACGCACCGTAGTCACAATAACCCTGTGTGACACATGGATCGTTCTAATTTCATTTTTCATTTTTTTTTTATTATTTATATTAACAAACATACTGATTATATTATGAAATATTTTATATTTTAAATTTGAAAACTGTGCAAGTAAATGTATTTGGTAATTTAAACACTTTTATAATGACCATGTCAGTTGATCTGTAGCAGGTGATGGGTGCCATCATGTTAGCTTGCGCTCAATCCGAGCTGTGTATAATTAGCAGTATATGATTGAAAACACTTCATATTTGTGATAATATGACGAGCACTCAGCGCGTCCGAGGACCAACCAAGGAGTGATGATATTACTGCGCCGGGGTTAAAGTGCTATGAAGTGGTCTTCCACCATACATTATACTTATCTTTTTTTTTGTCGGCCGTTTTATTTTGTGTCACCATACTTAACTTGTTATGTAACCTGTTTAATTGAATAAGCATTTTGCATGAAATCTGAATCTAAATTCTGATAAGCGACCTGCCCCTTCAGTAGTAATGCATCAGTTGAATGAGGCTGGCATGGCCAGTGTATAATACGTTTCTGTGCTCATTTAGAGGGCTGTAAGCCTAAAGCTGGGATGGGATGAGCTCTGTTTCTGCCGTGATACGACTGGCTGCCTCTCCGCGCTATCTTGGGAATTCTCTGACCCACTTTGCCTTTCAGTTGGAGTTATTTTTACATGTTAGAAGAATAAAACAATAGCAGTCCTCAAAATGTCTTTGCTTTAACGCTTTCTTCTTTTCTTACCTTTGTCGCCGTCTGTTTTGAATGAGGAGGTGCTGGGGAATGGATCAAGGAGTAGTTAGTACCTATTAAAAAAACCTTGGCTCTGAGGAAGGTAGGAGTTCTGCAATGTGACAAACATTGCTCCATGTGACGATTGGAGATGCTGATGAGATGGACTGACAATAAGCACACATGCAAACACGAGCTTGCACACACACATTCGTACGCGCACAGAATTTGTCTTTGTCAGCAGATGCTCTCTCAGCAATATTCGTAGAAGATGGTGCAGTCTCTGGAGATCCGAGTCTGAACTGATGTAAACCTCAATCGTTATTACTAGCCTCCTCTTTCACAGAGAGGTCACAGGGGCTGCATTTACACTGGAAGCACTGATGCACAGATGTGAGATTTAGACATGCATTCGATTTTTATCTTTATTCTTGGCTGCTTATACTTACTTAAGACATAACCGACTGTGTTAACCTGAATACCCAGCCAGACGGTGCAGTGCTGGTGGCATAAATCTATTGGTCAGAACTACTGTGTGCACTGCAGACATCAGAATTGTTTGACCGTTTGCGTATGGTCCTCGGAAGCATCTCAGCAGCGGATAAGGACACCGAGACCTCACTGATTATAAGCCTTTAATGTTAAGCTGATTACAGGCTTTAGATATCTCCTGCTTTCTGCTGGTAATGCCTGTGTCAAGTACCAGAATGGTGGAAACATGCACAATGTGTCCTGTAGAGAGACAGTCACTCTCACTTACTATATGTACAAGTTTTTTATATAATAACTAAAAGTAGTTAATGATGCTGCTAAATTAACAAGCTGTAGGTGACTTCGATTTAAAAAAATCATACATTTATTTGCCATCTTTTAATATGAAATGTGTAGTTAATTCTTGATATCAGTGCTTCTAAATATACATTTATCCAAATAAATAATGCACCTGAATACATTTAAACAGAAAAAGAATGTGTTTCTAATTAATTTTATTTCATGTAAATTGTAAGTTTAATAAAGTCATTATGATTAAGATATTTTACATTTGTGTGTTTGTGCCAAATAAGTATAAATATTGTTGTGAAAAACTTATTTTCAAATTAACAGAAACCATTTAATTTAATTTAATTTATTAAAAGTTCGCCATTATGTTCCTGATTTTGTATTTATTTAGTTTTTGCTGTACTATAATAATTTAGAAAACTTGTTAGAAGTGACTATAAAATAATGAACACTGAAATCTTTGAAAATAATTAATCAGCAATTAATATAAACAGCTATAAACCTTTTTCAGACAGATGCAGTGGCATGATCTTTTATTTGTAGATTTGACATATTTTATACAAAAAAGTAGCAGTAAATTCTTAGCTTAAACCCCAGGATTTTCATAATTCCTTGCACATTAATACATTTGCTTATATGCAATAATTTTTTTTTAAATATGATTTTAAAATAATTTTTTTTAAAAGTGACATGTTTGTGTTTTTTTTGTGAGCAATAATTGCGACATTTATTATTATTTATTTATAATACGGGGCCGTTGAATGCTAGAATCTGATTGGCTGTCGAACGTTCTGAGGTGTGCAATTTTTTTCAGGGAAACGCACGGCGAACGTAGTTCCAGGCAGCTCTCTTGACCGCATTACAGTTCCATATCACTTCACATAGTTAACTATAATAATCACACGTACTTGCACACGCACACTACGGTTACACACACACACAAATAATTCAACGGCCCGTCGTCAATTATTCCTTACTTAAAGACCCTTTATAAAACACCGCTGATGGTTTACAGGTGGTTAACTGATTCTTTTCATAGCTTCATTCTCTGTATGCTTGTGTGCTCAGTTATGTGCGTTTAGCTAATGAAGCGTTAATGAAGCATTTTTTTTGCTTCTGGTTCTGCCTTGCAAATGAATGTCCCTTCACAATTTTACCCCTTGCTACATGCTCTAATGCATTGATACTGTGGCCAGAGTTTATATGAGCTTACACTATATGTTCACTGAATGAACAGATTAGTTGATGGCAATGTAATTCTGCTACAGTTACTACTGGCAGCTGATATAAATAATTGCAATTAATCATAATATTGTAATTATTTATATACAATGTACATTTATATACATTAATTAGCTGATTTGCTACAGACTGTAGATAACTGTTGTGTCCTTTTACTAAACAATGAGAATTTTTATTATTTTATTATTTGATCATCAAAGAATTCAGTTTCTACAAAAATAATAAACAGCAAAGCCTTTTGGGATGTTCACAATAATAAGAAAAATGTATTAAGCACCAAATCAGCATATTAGAATGATTTCTGATGGACCTCATCTGGAGTAATAGCTGACGGAAATTCAAATATGCCATACAATAATATATAATAAAACTAAAATACATTTCATAATATTCACATTTTTCTACTGCATCAAATACATGAAATGAAAATAAATGCAATAATCAAAATATTAAAAATCACACAGACCTTAAACTTTTGAACAGTATCTTCAAATATAATATAAACAACCAATTTAACAGAGAGAAAAAAATGTTTTTAAATGATGCGATTTCAAGTTTTTCTTTCTCTTTGAGGTGTTCTTATTTAAAGAATCTGCTACTTACTATTCAGACTTCAGCAGTGTAGTGTATAGTCCTGGTTTGTCATTTCTCCCTTCACAAATGCTGACATGGGGTTATGTTTACATAGCACGGTGCAATGTAACATTTAAAAAGACAGTATTAAGTCATTATAATTAGTAATTATGCCCCCACTGGATGCAACAAATGCCTCGTTTGTAATGTATTTTATTGTTTTGGGGTCAAAGCGCCAGGAAGCAGCATCACATTATGGTGAGGGGCGTAACATTTTCTATCACTCGTATGGCCAATCACAATGCATTAGATAGCTGGCCAATCAAACACCTCGATTTTTTTGAACAATATTCAGAAAGGCGGGGTTTAGAGGAGAAACTTTTATGTACAGTATGTGGAAAATAATGTTTTTTGAACCTTAAAATGCATAAACACATTGTATTATACCAAATGCACAAAATAGTGTTCTTTTTACCAACGTCTTATAACCCCTTTAATTAAATGGATCATTTATGAACAACATTCATATTATTTATATTTAACAAGGCAATATAAATATACTTAACACCTGTAAAATATTGTCAAAATGTGCTTTTAGAAGCACAATGAAGCCTTTTAGTGTGCCAAAAGAGCAAAATGCATTTTCAAAAAGCCATGAAAGCCGCATGTGAGTGTGATACAAGCTCATACACACCAGATCAATCTACACTCAAAAAGTCTCATATGCTCCTAATCAAAACACACTCACAATCAGCCGATACACAGCAGCTCAACTCTGATAAAAGCCAAGAAACCACTGTGCAGCCTGATATAAACTACTGTAACATACAGTATAATAAATGCTCAACAGACTTATATACAGCAACACACAGCAGAACAGCAGCAGCAGTCCAATACATATTTATCTCCAACAAAGTAGCATTAGGCTGATACTGGCAGGCAAAAGCATTTCGAATGTGGTTTGTGCATGAGGAACACTGAGGCCCACACGCATATCAATGTGGTCGATCACTCTGGTGCAGAAATCTGAAGTCACGCTGTCTAAATATAGAGCTAGGGTTTATGTAAGTCTAGGTGAATAACTCCTTTCCACAGATTCCTTCTCACACACCCGCCCTCTCTTTCTCTCTATACCTCGAATCACATCTCAATAACCTACGGTTGTTATAAATACAATCAAACAGCTCTGCAAAGAAAGTATGATACAGATTTCAGTCAAATCTGGACGGTATGTAAACACATACACCTACTAGCATACTGTCTTTGGCTTTAATAAACAGGAAGTTTTACGTCTTCATTTCTCTCTGGCACGCTCACTCATGTGCTGTGTAATCTCCTCTATACTCAGTGATGTGGGAAATTGCTCTTAGTGAGGGTGGGTGATAGGGTGTAATATCTATAATGACATACTGTGGCAACACTGCTGTCAAACATATTAACCTGATTACACTCACACTAGCCCCATCAAACAGAAAAGGCAAAATCTTTGCCATCTGTTGAATGATAAGGCAGAAACACATACCGTTGAAGGGAAGTATAAGTGTTGCTTGAATATGGGAAATATTCAAACTTCATTACCCCCCTAAATATATTCCTTCATGTGAGAAAACAGCGTTGCTAATGTAAAACTAAGTAGCATTCCTGGATCCTCTACTACCTTTGTGAAGGTGTAGCAGATTTTTTCCTCAAGTGTCGGAGTGGTCAGCTTTAAAAAAGGCCAGATGACGAGCGTAATTAAATCCTGCTAATCGTGTATTAATGAGAGAGATTACGCAGGTGCACTGGGAAAAAAAAGGTGCAGGGTTTACATTTTCACTCAGAAATTGCTAGTAAATAGTATAAAAGAACAGCACTGACTTACAAGTAAAATTACCTTCTTGTAAAGGAAATTTCAATAATCTTCGTAGCAAAAAAGTTCACGTGAGCCTTTCAGAGAACTATGCTACGCTTCAAACAACCGCTCCAATTGAAGAATTCAATCTTAACTCACTCTTATCGTCACTCGCTTGCTGTCACTCAAGACCTGCACACAAACACGTAGATAAACACATATCAGAGTGGAGGAGGGGAGGAGGTGAGGACACGGCCGAGGAGGAGAGGTGAAATGCGAAGAGAAGCAAGAGGTCTCAAGACAGGGCTAAAAATATCTGGTTGCTGAACTCAATGCTTTCACGCTTTCATGGAGCTCTCTCTCTCTCACACAAAAACAGACAGAGATCCAAACAAGCAAACAGTCATCTGGTGTGAATTTTTGTCTGAGACATGTTCAAAGCAAAGGGGGTTACAAACATCTTCATCTCCCTGATGCAACATACACAGAGACGATCACAACCCCTATACTACACGAACCTGCACAGAGCGGAACAGAGGAACGGTAATATGGCACTGAGTGAAGCATAGAAAAAAGAGAAACTAGATGTGCAACAGTGCAAGGTAACAATATAGACATGTTAAAGTTTTAGGTATAAGGCTTTGATTTTATGAAATGTGGCAATGTCTTGCTTGTGTGCAAAAACAAGACATGCAGTCACCAAGTCAAAATTAAAATGGTTAAATATATTTATATATGAAAAAGACAACACTCAATTCAAAATTCAGTATTAAAAGAGACCTAAGAAAATCTTAATTCCTCATTGATGTCACTATTTACATTTCAAATTCTGTATATTCTATATTTTTGCATTAATATTAATGTGATTAAGATTTTGTATAGTTTATCGTATTTTATCTTACATTTTTTAAACTGTGACTTCACAATGAAACTTGTATTGTTTGACTCTCACCTTGGGCAGTCAGTGGCACATTTCATTTTCATTAGAAGAAAAGCAATGAAAGTGAACAAATGACATGTCAAGATAACACACAGAAGGCTATTCTTATCTTAACATTATTACTAGACCATACTATGATGAGCGTCCAGAGGAATCATCAGTATCGCTTTGGAAACAGACGAGGAGCACCTGCCCTGCCTCGTCAACGGCCGATCGGTTACAGCTGCAGCTCATCAGGCTCCAGCTACATAAGCTGCATCTGCAGACACAGAGAGAGCTCACGCAAACGTTTCCTCTCCTTCTGCGCTCTTGCTTTGGCGCTTGGCGAAGGTGGTCGCATCTTCTCTCCCTCCCCTATCTCTCCCCGCTTGCCCCTCTTGTCCTGTGAGTTCTCTCTCTGAGACTCTTTGCCTGGCTCTTCAAATGAAAAGGAATTATGGATTTAATCAACTGGTCTCTGAACACAATTGACACCATCTTCTCAACGAGAAGCCTGGGTTCAGGGGAACCTACTTGCCCTGCGGAGACATTTGCAGCTGGATACATGATGGACAGGTGGAAGAAGTGGCACGTTCTGTGTCTGGCCGCGCTGTCTCTGGAGGATGTTAAAGATATCTACCTATTCGGAACTCTGATAACAGGTATTCTGCTGATTGGATTAGGTGGGGCCCTTGGATATTGACAAATTTTAAGAGCGACCAGTCAAAACCCTGTTAAACTGGTCGGATGGATTGAAACAGTGGTGACGAGAGCTGTTTGCACTCAGACTGTGGCTTTGGACCGCAAATTGGAAAACATCTTGTAGAAACAAGCAGCTATGCAACGGGATTTGGGCAGACCTGGAGACCAGTGATGGACATTAAATATCTGTGGAATTGGCAGATATTGATCCAAATTGGAAAGTACCGCTTTTCTATTCTATTTTTCGGCTTCTCCCTTCTTCTAGCTGACACCTGGCCTTGGCTAAGGTTGTTGCTGATGACTAAACTCTCCCAGAGAGCAAGATAATGAGACGCTCTGAAAAATCCCTTTTCCTGTTCAAGGTCACCTGGTATGGACTGTTACACCCTTCTCAGGCAAACACATCATTGGCACGAATCAAGACACCGCTACAATCACTACCTTCCCCCCCATCCAACCCTTCGTTTGGACCCCTGATCGCACACTGCCCTTATCACAGTCTGGGAGGTTTTTTTTTAACCTTGTTCTCCTAATGTATCTTACTCCTTATTTTCTACGATGGCGTCGGTAAGGTTGCTACCATCACAACTTTGTGGTCGCACAAAATCATTTCACTGCATATTGTACTCTGTATGATTGCGTATGTGACAAATAAAATTGGAACTTTACAGCAGCCCATGACTGACCAGCTTCACCGTCACAGGAAGACTTTTTTCACTGACTACCTTCTCACTTACTACTATCTTACTAACTTACTCACTATTGTAAATAAAATCCACCCTCCGGGGCTTTCACTGCATATCCTTGTTGTGTGATTCTTCCCCCTGCTACATCTGGTGGAGAAGCATTGCAGTGAGTGCACTTATTTAGTTTTTTTCTGTGTCTCCCAGTTTCCTGAAGAGACGCACGCTCCTCGCCCACCATGGAAGACGTCCTTCAACGGCTAGCAGAGGTTAGCATCTGTCAGCAACAAATTGATCAGGTAGTGTCAGCGCTCCAGGCTGCTCTCGCAGCCGCACAATGAGTTGTTTTTTAAAGATGTTCAAAATGACTGCAATTGGGGAAATTGGGCGTAGAGATGATTGAGCACAGCTGTTAACCGGTGAAGCAGAACCCCAAGATGGTTTATGAGTTTGTGGAGGCCATCGAGCTGGCAGATGCTGCCTACCACCGGAAGGCTGGGGAGAGAGCGCTGCCATTCCCTCGAAGGGTGGTCCAGGAATGACGCGTGCCGGAGGGCATCCCGCGAGCAGTAGGCAGACCAGCGGATCCCTCTCCAAGTGATGAGCCAATACCAACAGAGGTCCCCGTTCCAACCACCTGGACGTGGATGGTAGGCTGCAGCATGCACCTTGATCTACTTGTTAGGGCACCATCCATGGAGGTTTTGATTACTGGGAGGCCATATTGAGCCATCCTCTCAAAATACTAACCTTTTCTATGATGTCTTCCAGCAGGTAATGGGAGGGGGCTCTTTTGCAAAAGAACAACGTAAGGACAACAGGCTGAAGCACTGCTGGATCCAAGTCCAGGTCATTGAGGGAAAGGACACTCAGCCTGGTCCCCATCCTCTCCCACACTTCGGTGTAAAGAATGGTCTGTTCTACAGAGTTGCACAGTGACGGGGGGAGGAAAAGATGTTGTTGGTTGTCCCCAAATGTGCTGGATCTCGCCCATTCACACTCAGTGGCCACCTGGGAATGGCCAGTACCACTCAGAGGACTGTTTTTACTGGCTGGGATTGGATGCAGAGGTGAAGCTGTTTTGTCAAGCCTGTCCAACCTGCCAAAAGACGTCACCCAGGCTCGTCGTCAGGCTATAGAGGAGGAAATACAAAAGATGTTGAAGTTAGGGGTAACTGAACCATCACCCGTGGTCCAGCCCAGTTGTGATGGTCCCAAAACCTGACGGCACCCTCCGCTTCCTGCAATGACTTCTGACAACTCAATGAGGTTTCCTATCTGGTGAGGTTTGGCTACCCCATGCCTCGGGTGGAGTTGCTGGACCGGCTGGGAAGAGCCCAGTACATCTCAACCCTCAATCTCACCAAGGGATACTGTAAGGTACCTTAAGATTAACTAAATCTGCTAATGTTAAAACTGCCTTTTCTACCCCCAGCGGCCACTGAAAGTACCAGACCATTCCCTTCGGGGGGGGGTGTGATAAGCGTCCCGAAGAATCATCAGCATTGCTCTGGAAACAGATGAAGAACACCTGCCTCGTCACCGACCGAGCACACGCTAACACATGAGGCTTTTGACACTGCTAGTTATTGACACTGCTCTCGTGAACACACATCGAACACTGACATGAAAAAAAAAAAAGAAATTGTCAAATAAATGTGTTATTTTTTGTTTTCTTTGTGCACAAAAAAAAATATTCTCGTAGCTTCAAAAATTACAGTTGAACTACTGATGTCAAATAGGCTATTTTATCACTTTCCTATAGGACATATTGTTATTTTAGACTATTGAAATGCAATCAGCAGTGAAAAAAGTTTTGCTGTATGCTGTCAAATAGACATTTCTGAATGAGGTCAGAGAAGTGCATACTTGTGAAGACAGTGATCATAGACCACAGGAGTATTGAACTGAGGTTTTTGAATGGTTAAATACACTCAATTATATGTGACAAATTTCCTGCATTTGCAAGTATCCTCATAAAAACAGTAATGAAAACAAACTGCTAAGAAACAAAAAATTATTACATGCATGCATTAGTTTTCTTTCTTCTATAGTCTACTTATATTGGCACTGGAACAAGAATTATGAGATTTCAATGGTATCACAAAATTTTATATCTTAAATATCATATTTAAAACAAAAATAACTATGTTGTTCTGTAATATCATCATTTTGAAATACAAATGACTGCATAAATATTGTGATAAAAGATTTTGGTCATATCAATCACGGCCCACCCCTACTCCTTTCTACTCCCATATCTCAGATTACATTAAAAATATAAAAAATTGAACATTTGTCAAAAACAAATTGAACAAAAAATTTTTGACATTTTTGGATGAACTAACCCCAGCCAGAGGTCTAAGCTTTAATGTGATACCCAGGGTTCGGGGATTTTCTTGTTTTTACTAATTTTCGAATCATGTAGTTCTAGGCCAAGAAAAATTTCCACAAGCAAAGAGTCCAGACAGAATGAATTCTTAATGCAGTTCAATTCTCACCAAAACACACTGTAGACTTCATGGAAACCTATGTATGCAACCAAACAAATCAGGATTATATATATAAACCCAAAAAACATTGTGTATTTCCTTAGTTGCAAATGAGACCCATTTGTCTTCCCACCTGTTAGCACAAGCTGTTTTGTTAGCCGTAATCCAAAGACTTTCATTAGGTTGCATTATCTTACATCAGATTATATAATTAGTAGCCAGAGGCAGGCATACAGTACATTGCAGTAAATTACAGCCACCGAGGTCTAGTGACACGAGAGTAAGAGGATCTGATGAGACCGAGTGCAGCGGCATGTGAAAGACGGACTGCGATATGAAGACGCAGAAAGGGAAGCGAGCACTGAAAAAAAAAAAAAAAAAAAAGAGAGACTTGATCCGTAAAAGGTGGAATAGCAAGAGATTCGGCAGCGTACAAAAAGGTTGATGATAACACAAGGAGAGAGGGGAGAGCCAGAAAGGCCAGCAGCTCTTAATCACTGTGGACATAACCCCTCGTATCACTGAAAAAAGCAGCTCTTCTCCTATCAGCCAGCAAAGCAGCACATCATGCTAGGAGCCTCCGGCAACACCACCCAGGAAAAATTCCTCTCTCCATCCCAACACTGTAAGAGCGTCCAGCAGCTACAACCGGGTCATGGACTTGCTTCTTTCTGCCTCCCAGCTTTGCTTAGAATAAATGAGTCGATTACAGGCTTTTGATCAGAGCCATGCAAGGGCAAAAGGCAGTCCCGCTCTGCATACTCTGAAACACGAGTCAGGTGTCTGGATGGATGTCCTCTGAGTCTGGGCTTCAATCCTAAGCACCTGCTTAAAACAGCAGTCATCACTATTAAGGGTTTGAACATGGATAAACGAGACAGGATATTATTTTGAGAAATGCATTTTTAGATATCAATAACAGCCTGATAGACTCTAGGGCACACTCTTCTCTGAGAGACCTGGGTGAGAGGGTCTGGGTAGGACTCAGACCTACGAGTTGCAGTGGGGTTTGAACACACAGTCATCCATCTCACTTAGACTCAGCCCTGCACCCATGCACAGACGTAACGGATGGGTCCCATTATCGCCTTACTCTTTCACTGCCACTAAACACATTTCTCTACACCGGTTACTTATTCCATTTGTTTTTCCTGTCAGGATTCTGACACTGTCACTCCATCCCTTTAAACGGATAATGCATATGCAG
Source organism: Enteromius viviparus (assembly GCA_032353835.1). Taxonomy (NCBI): domain Eukaryota; kingdom Metazoa; phylum Chordata; class Actinopteri; order Cypriniformes; family Cyprinidae; genus Enteromius; species Enteromius viviparus. Next base: position 8,730,010 of record JAUCNO010000710.1, on the reverse strand, counting down.
TCTTTTTGCCTGACTGTGGGAGAGAAAACGAAAGAAGCAGACAAAGAGAAAGAGCAAGTTGAATGATTTGATACTTGTAAAATACAATTTAGTTTCCATATCTTTAGCACCGTTGAAACCACGGAGAGTATGAGACACACACAGATGGCGGCGAATACGATGGAGCGCTTGCAAATAGTACAGAGATACAGAGAGGCTATAACAACATTACATTTTTGTCAGGAATGGGAAAACTAGACAGTGAGGGTAGTACAGTGAGAAGTACATTGTGCTCAGTGAATTGTTTTAATAGTAAAACATTTTTTCTAAAACAAAAGATTCAAATTGGTGAATTTTGAAAATTAGATGGGGACATAGGACCTTGATACAGTGCATGGCTTTGTAAAAAACTTGACTTCTTTTTTTATCTGCACAAAACCTAATATGGTATCTACCCAGACTAAGGTCTATGGTTTTGTAGGAAAAGGTATAGACTTGACTTGACTTGACTTGACATTGACTGAGTATATACAAATTGCCAGGATAAGTAAAACGATGACAAGACCATTAATGGAAATAGCAGCATGTTCTTGGTATCGTAGTGGCATCTAGTGGTTTTTCAAAATCATATTTTGTTAAAGAGGTAAAATTTTAATTTACAGCTTCAAACCTTTTTTTCTGCACAGCTTTTAGGCAGTAGAGCAAAAGGGAACTAATAAGGAAACATCTGCCATCTGATTTATCATAGCAGTTAAAAGAGCGTAAAATGAAGGAATCATCTTACTGATTGCCCCATTAGCTTGATTTTCCGCTCGTTAATTATAGTAATTAGTACAATCATATATATGCTTTGATAAACTGGTCAGAATTATATAGCTTATTCCAGAACGAACACTTCCTCGTTAATATACTTGAAAAATAACTCTGGTAAAGAGTCATTTACTGCCACAGAAAAGCAATCCTCAAGCGTAGCACATCACAGTATCTCTTACACAAGAGTGAATTTATTTCATTTATGTGATAACAGAGGCAGGCAGCTAATCACTTGTCTTGCCCCTTGCTGTGGCTGGCACTGCAGACGATGATTTAGGGTAAATGCCACCGTCTGACCTCTGTGAATGTTAAAACATGCTAATAACCACTGCACATCTCTACGCACATGCCCAGTACAGACCGTCCTTCCCGATTATGCATGTCCACTCTCAACACTCAGAATGTCAGCTCTCCATGGAAACCAGAGCCCTAAAAAGCACCCAGTCAATGACAGAAGACATTCCATGGCAATGAATTAACATCCAGTGGAACAACAAGGCGATCAAAGGAAATACAAACTGTCCGTCCTGTTCACTTTCGAGAGAAATGCACATTCCTGAATTAATCATTTAAAAAATGTTTGTGCGGCATTAGCTGACCCATTATGATCATTATAATCTAATACTAATTACTCAGCTCTGCTTTTAGAGGCAGTTTGCAAAACCAAATATGTAATTTATTCACAGACAGAGAAATAATATTAGTATGTGACAGGTTGTGGTTAATAATGACATTTCCATTCAACATGACCACAAGAACAAAAAACAAAAAAGAGAGTGTGGCACTAACAATGTTGAGCTCATGGGTTCAGTTCCCAAGGAATACACGCTTACAATCTGTGTATACTGAACGCACCGTGTCCTTTTAGATCAAATAATTTGCAAAATGCAATAATGTAAAAGTAAAACCTTAAGGCCATAAAACATTACCTCTCATACCTGTCAGAAGGTAGCCTAGCTGACACTGAGTCCGTTACAGCTCTGTTGAAGGATACGAGGAATGGAAAGAGAACTCTTCTGTCACGGTTCATCAGTTCCAAAAAACAATGTGTAGTGATACAAACCGAAAGCTGTGCTGTGCCTGAACAAAACAAAGCACTAGGATATCTAAAGACCAAATACTTGCAACTCAGGTGAAAACTGTTGGGCTTTAACCACAGTAAAACTAAACATTCTCAAACAAGCAAATTAAATCTGTGTGTGTGTGTGTGTGTGTGCGTGTTTCAGAGAGAGAGATCTTTTACCAAAACAACAACTATATTTTTAAGTTTAGGAAATTCAATTAATTAACTCATTCATTAATTCATTAATAAACTAAGCTAATATTAGCTAGAAAAACTCTTACCACTGAAATTTTGCACAAGCCTCTTTGGTTTTCTCCCTTTTTTTGGTGCCAACGGACAAATCCATTTTGTTCCTGATCCCTCTTATTTTGTTGCCTATTTTGTAAAGTTCAAGTAGGTTTCCATTTCAAATGACGTATAATGGAAAATAAAAAAATAATGATAGCTGTGTTATAAAACCTTAAAAACTCAAACAGTTTGCTCCTTTATCGTTAATTTGATTCGAATCATGCAAAACCCGCGCCTAGTGGAGGTCAAGGTCAAGGTCTGCGTCAGGCTCGCTCGCGCGGGGGGTTATGGGACAAACAGCAGAAGAAGCTAAAAAAAAAAAAACGTTAAAAATAAATCGGGGGAATCATCTTTTAACATTTAGCAGCTGAAAGAAGGGTAGAAAACACTGGCAAATTATAGACAAAAACAACAGCAGAGCTACCAATCGCTGCACAATACCGATAGTGACGTCTTTAGGGCTGAAGCAAGTTGAGTTGGGACATTCATTTGTTGACTTCACTGATCGGTTATAACTATTTTCTACTGTACCTATAGAGTAAAATAGAGAATAATACTTTATTGCAGTGTAAAAAAATGTGTGTGCGTGTGTATTGACTTTGCCAATATAGAGTCACTTTAAACCACTTCAAAGTTTAAAATCAAGATACGGAACAGTTTACCAGAGGGCAAAACTGATTTTGATGCATACAGCATGTGCAGTTTACATAAGATATTCTGTGCAGTTATGCTGGCTATTCATCTCCCAAACCTACAAAGCCAAGAGGTGTTGAGATCTGAAGTGTGTATTTTAAAAGATTTTTTTTAGCAGTACAGGAAATATGCAGGGCATAGACTTTTTCCTTTTGAAGGAAGATAAGGTGATGTAGAATTTCATTGCCACTGGATGGATCATTGCTGTGGTCTTAAGATTGTTCTCTCAAGCTCAGGACTTTGTGTGCCGCCTGTCAAAACCTCACATCAAGTTCTTTTGCAATGGTCCAGGGTTTCTTTACTTTTTCCAAAACTAAAAAAAATATCAGTTCATTGTTTTACTTTATAATTTATTTTTAATTGCAATTGCAATATAGGTTGAATCTTATGGAAAATCACAGACATTCTTTCACAAATGAAAAAAAAAACCTTTGACCTTGAATCAAAACAATATACTGTAGGTAAGTTATTGATAACATAATTTTATTTTAACTGTTCTGTCAGTCTAGTATGCATTTTTAACAAATCACTGCTAAAGTTTTTTTTTTTAATGATACTTTATGTTAATGAGTCAATTTCACCCTAAGTTAATGGGGCAATCACCTTTTTCGAAAAAAAAAAAAAATGCCTTGCACATCAGTTTGATGTAAAGTGAGTATTATGACTTCATTGAAGTCTTGTTGTTTAAATGTAACAATTTATGCATATTTGCCCTACAAAAATACCTCTATATATCAATAATAATATATAGAGGCATTGGTATATGTACACTGGTATATTATATATATATATATGCCACTTTTGTAGCTTTAAAAACAAATATATCATTGAACTTATCGTTTGGGAGTCATTGAACAAAGTAAAAATAAATGCATAAGTGCATGTCAACCTGTCATTTGGTACTCCAAAAACATTCAAAATATGAACTTTCATAACCCATAATAGGGGTGCTTTATGTACAAAAAAAGAGGCCTTGTTTTATTTGAGAAAACAGGTTTTATTTTATATGCCAATAGCTTGTGAGTTTGCTTTAGTTACAAACCAGATGTAAAATCATGATGTTTGTAGAAAGGTAGTAGAGAAACACTAGATTGAAACCTCAGACGGGTTTACATGTACCGCTAAAGCTCATGGCAATTTATTATACTTGTGCTCCCTCTAGTGGTTTAGTGGTTTAGCCACAGCAAAATGAAAACACTGATTTGGCATACAAATGTGGTTGAGATACTGAATAAGTAAGAATTGTGGGATGACAGAGCTGGATAAGTGACAAAATTAAGGTAGAATCATTCAGCATTTAGGATACAACAGTATTATTTTAGTGTTGATTAGTCTACTTGATTTCAATCCCACTGATCCTGACCTCGCCGTCAAAGTGCATATATTTGTACTTCTCAGCACCTTGACGGTTAGGGAAGTTAATCTGAGAACCATCAGAAAAAGTCACCAGGAAATCCTCATTGGTGAAAGTGATTTTTATCTGAAGGAAGGAAAAAGATAACATGTAAATTGAAATGCCAAGGGCCATTAAATTTCACCCACAGCCCATTTATTATGATTACCATCTGCTTAAACAGCAGTTTTATTAAGATATATACATATATATATATATAGGTCTTGCCTGGAACTCCTCGTTCTGATTAAATGGAAAGCTGGCCCCTCTCTGCTCCTCACACCAGTTGCCGCCCTCAAATGAATTGCACACTATAGTTTGCTGGTCACCATGGGCATCAAAACGAGGGTTCATGTGAAGAGCGACATTATCGGCACTGTGACCAATGTTAAAGGCAAAACTGCAACAGAGCAAATGGGAAATAAGACTCCTTGTGCTTATAAAGTCCTGAATTCTATAGATGTTGCTTTGCAGAGACTTACTTTGTGGAATCAGCACTGGGGACTCCTGTAACAGTCAGGGTCTGTCCCATCTTGAAGGACATATTCTGCACAAGCATACCCTGTTAGCAAGAGAGAGAGAGAGAGAGAGAGAGAGCTGAAGTTACTCTTTATTTGTAATCTGATTTTCTTTTTGTAGATCTCATACACTACTCGCATGAATAGCCGAACATGTGTATCCACTTAAATTTGACTTGTACGGCTGGGCGCTATGCCTGGTTTTCCTTATAAGCCAAATAGAGACTGTATAGCTATAATGATGGAGTGGACAGAATCAGCCTCACAAAAGCAATGCTGTCAAACTTTCCAATGCGTTGAAAGGAAAATCCTAGTCTGATGGTGAAAGGCAAACTACAGATGTGGCACAAATGCTCTACTGGAAAACCACTACATGAGTCCGGTCTGAAAAAAAGGTACAAAACGGTCACTGGAGCAGTAACCATTCAAATGTGCTAGAATGTAGACCTACCTTTTAGGGGTAAATTTAGCTTTTGTACTTTAGGGTACCACCACTGTGACAGCTTTGTACCCTTTTTCTGAGAAGATGGATACAAGAAAAGCTATCTTTTAATCGTTTGATCTGGCCGTGCCATCTCTGAGAGATTTGGTGTGAGTTTAGAAGCCAAGTTGGGTTGGCAGCTGCGAGATCAATTTACACAAGGCCTCTGTTTGTGATTCACAGCTGCTGATTTTTATAACTGTTGTAATGATGGCAAAAGAGATGGGCTACAGCTGGCTGAATTGTGGAGAGAAAGGAGGGTCAGAAAGAGAGATAGGTTGAGGAAAGGAAGGAAAAAGGCATTTCAGCATGTGAAAGAACAGATGTGTAGCAGAGGTGAATTCTTTCCACATTAGTCGGTGCTAGTAAATGTAAACCAGCTCTCAGACGGAAGCTGCTGCAGAACAAAACTCTTCTTTCTGGACTTTTAAACTGCTGATTTTCACTGCAAAGGGAAGTTAGCTAGTGATGTTCAGTTGTTCTGCATACGAATGAGTGAGTCATGCTGCTTTCGCTGAGCTTTAGAGAAAGTGAGCCAAAGGTCTCCTTCTCAATGCGCCTGTGTACTGTATGATTTCAGACCATAGTTGGACTTGAATTGGTCAGTCTTGCTTCATTTAAAAAAATGCCAGGGGACTGAACATGTCACTGTAAGACAACTGACCTAAAATGTTGAAGGGTTACAGACTATGTGTATTGCAAACACAATAGCCAAGGCTACAAAGCCAACCTCTGTCTCTCCAGTCTTCATAAGCCACCAGATATCATTCTAATATGCTGATGTGGTGCTAAAGAGTCATTTATTACTAACACAGCTGGACATGGTTGTGCCATTATGTGGAAACTGTGATTTATTTGATTGAACGTTATTTAAAATGCATATATGCACATATATTTTTTAACATTATTTATTTTTTAAGTATAGCCAAAAATCTTTACTGTCACTTTTGGTCGATTTAATGTAAAAAAAAAAAAAAAACTTTGAACCGCATGTATCATATAATTTGCATTCCAGGTTTCCTCACTGTCCCTGGTTTGTGAAAAGTTTTTTCAAATAATAATAACTACACAAACGTGTCTCACTGCTTATTTTTTAAGAAAACAATAATAATACGTTTGTTTCAAACTACTTCCAGACGTTTCTGCCTTTTCGTGAGACACCTGAGATGCAATTTATGAATAGCTTTTTTAACATACTTCTGAATACCTTACCAGACAAAAAAGGACGTAATCAGTACAACATTGTGACAGAAATGGATGATGGAATTCACGACAGCATTAGAGTGAGCGCACAAGATATGTGCAAGTCACACCCATCCGCAATGCACGTGGGGGCTAATTCTATGATAACTATGCAACGCACCAAAGACAGCTTACTGCACAGTATCACAATACATAAACACCAGACCTCGGCTGCTACGAGCAGTATATTATTTGTGCTGACTTAAGATAGAAAAGACATTCCAACATATGCTGCCTTCACTGCACACAAATCTTAAAAAACTCTACTTGACAAAAAACTAAAGAATAATATATCGTTTTAAAATGACTCACGCTCATTTTGACTTCCTTTGAGAGCCAGTGAAGTGAAACGAAGTGTCTGGGAGAAAGTTGCGTTGTGCGGTGGGCTTCTTATGTCCACTGCGGACGAGGAGTGTTCAGATTTTGACTGATGTTTATTTCATCCAATTGGGGTTCTTTGCCTACTCCATCTCGACCAATAGCAAAAAGGCATGTGGAGTTACTGTATGTAGTCTATTTCTAGACATGCCCTGGTAATATGCTATAAAAAAGAATTCAAACAAATCACCATAACCACAATCATTGCTGGGGTACGTTGCAAACAGAACATAATTAATGCAACTATACGCTTGTAAGGCATAACTGATCTAATTATTAAAGCTTTATTAAAACATAATTGGCCACAATTTACAACACGATCAAACGCGTAATTACAGTTGACATGCTTATAAATTGATTGAAAAATGTAGCACGTTGTAAAATATAACGAGCATGTCACGAAATTAAGTCATGATGAGTTGGTCTCAGAGGTGATGTATTTGTGGTCTGGGTGCTGGAATACTCAGTATTTTGGAGCTGGTGACAGGAGGGTGTGGTACTGCCAATTTGCACTGCTTTGTGAAACTGACGAGCATTTTAACACCACAATGCAGTTTGCTTATTAATACAAATAAGCATTTCAACGCATTGAACAGTTTCTTCTTCCCCCTCTTCTATTTCTACGTAAGTTAAGTGTCTTGGTAACAGCAAAATATTTGTACAGGGCTCCAGGATGTGTCTTAAGATAGTCACAAGACAGCCAACTATCCGCAAACTCCGGATAATTATTTGAGAAGTGGAACTTCAGACTGTGCGATATGAAAGGGAAACCCGTCGGCTTAATATAAAGTACATTTTACAGATAATAGTTTAATCTGTTTTTTTTTTTTTAATGTGTCTTCTAGTATTGGCTAACGTTATAATATAAATTGTTCTCATACAAAGCGAAATCGAGAATGTACTGGTAAACAGCTAGGATCTCGGTTTTGTCATGTAAGAAAATAAGTTATTTATTCAGCAATACACAGGCAATATGTTTTGGCAGCAGCAACCGCAAATAATAGGCTAGCTGCATGCACTTCTTCATTATCATCATCAAGACGCTCGGCCAGGAGGAGAGCAGCAGTCTCCCTGCATCCTGCAATCTTCCAAACCACGCCCACGCCACGCCCAAGGGTTTCTGGGGCCCTGGTAAAATCGAATTGAACATGAAACACGGGGCCAGTTAGCAGTTAACCGAATCATAATCAGTCTTACTCTTCGGATTCAAATAAGAATGATTTACGTTTTTATGTTTTAAAAAAGGTTATGGCCAGTCTTGTGGAAAAAATAGATAGATAACTAACTTCGGGCTAGTCTAAGCAGTACACTTATACAGTTTGTTTCCAGAGATGTCAAACATATTCTCAAATGATTTAAACACGGTGGTAGCGTTGATTGTTTGTTTAAATTAAATAGAAAGTGCTTTTAGAATGCACAACAAATCTTAGCGAAATTATTGTGTGGCTGGGCGCGGCTTGACGCTAAAGACAACCATTCCGGCAGATGGCGCTGCAACCACAACATATGTGCACTGACACACACACACGAAGAAATTCACCATGGCATTTCACACATGCGTCTTCCGTAGCCTAGTAAGAGCATCAAGCACGCAGACTTGCATGAATGACACACGTCCAATGGCAGGTAAAGAAGAGGAAGGAATGAGCCACAAAACAAGAAAGGACATCATACACACCTTTCAAGTCAACTTCTTCGCTATGAGTCTTTTAAATACATTCCCGTGGGATGTAAGTAGAACGTACCAATAATGCATTAAGAAACTACCTTCTTTCTTTCTGTTATTTGGTTTGTGTTTTCAGGAAGCCAAATTAACAGTTGTAATATTTATATATTTTTGCAGTCTTTAGAGAGAGAAATTATGACCACAACAACTTCAGACATCATAGTGGAGATTCTTCAGAAGGTAAACAAGTTGTTATGAAAATTAATTCATTATTTATTGCATAAAATTAAAGTTTTTCTTTTCTTTGGCAGACATGTTTACATCCCGTTTGCCTCAAGAATCCCCCCTCTTTGAAATACAGAAGACGTTTTCTGACAGAATTGATAAAAAGGGTTGGTTCAGTGTCATTACAAACAATTTTTCCCTGAACATTTTGAGGTACGGCATATTCTCATGGAGGCTCATTGTTGTAGCATGAGATGTTGGCTGCTGAACCTCTGGATGTACTGTATGAAGCACTCGGAGAGGTCATGTGTGCACAGGAGGAGGACATGTGCTACAAAACCTATTTACTGGTGAGTCTAAGCACACTAGCACCGGACCTTAAAGATATGTATACCTTATAACATAATCTCAGGAAGTGTCAATCTCAGCCAACAGGAGAAGCTGTTAGTCTAGCAGAGAGCGTGGCTGTCATCTCCCAAGGAACCACAGGTCTGGTCACCTGGGAGGCTGCCCTGTATCTGTCTGAATGGGCTTTGGAGAATGCACACATCTTCAAAAACAAGTGAATCTGACAGCTCACTGCTCCATGCCATTTTGGTTTTGATTATTGTTTATGTGGGATAAAATTATTTAGACATATTTAAGATACACTGTCTTTTAATCAAATAAGCCAATTTGGACAAAAGGCAAATAAATGACTTGCTTCATAATTGATTTAGTAATTACTATAAATGTTTAATCAAAAAATGACTGCAGCTACTTGCAGGATTAATTGAAATGGCTTTCTCTATTTAGTTAATTGTTGGACTTATTCCATTTGCACACAACTTTAAGTGCAGACTGTTCATCACCTCTGTGTTGTGCATGCAGGACAGTGCTAGAGCTGGGCAGCGGAATTGGACTTACTGGCATTGTAGTGTGTCGGTCATCCAGCCCAACCAAATACATCTTTAGTGACTGCCATCAAACTGTCCTTCAGAGGCTGAACGACAACATCACAAACTGCTTGACTAACTGTGACAGCAACAGTGCGTCAGTGTGCATGGAGGAACTGGACTGGGAAAATGTGTCTGACGAGCAGCTGCAAAGAATCCAGGCCAACACCATCATTGCCGCAGGTGACACAAAACCCGGGAGTATTTGCAGGAACACACACACGTTATAGTTTCATATGCGATTTATTTTCATTCATTGATTAAAAGATCTCTAAATCTGATCACATGAAAATAAGAAGTTTAAGAAGTTTTGAGTAACATTACCGTTGTTTTTAAAAAACAGATGTGGTGTATGATCCTGATATAATTGCTTGTTTGGTGAGACTGCTGAGCAGGCTTCTGAACGGCAAAGTTCAAGAGAAACATCCTGATGTTTACATTGCATCCACCATACGCAACCCACAGACGTATGACTGCTTTAAGAAAGAATTAGGTAGGTTTCATATTGTTCATAACATTCTATTCTATTGATGTGAAATGTTTTCTTAATCCTGATTCCCCACAACGAATGAAATGTTTCCTTTATTTACAGAAATGGCTGGACTGAGACACATTGTCATGAAAGATACTGTCCCTCAAGTGTTTCCATACAACCGAGCCGCCACTATAGAAATGATCAAAATATATGTATGACAAAACGATCTCTTTGTAATAAAGTATTTATTTACATATTTACAAAGATAGTGTGCTTTTTTATCTCATATTCAAGTCTTTCCCAATTGCATTGCTGGAATGCTGATTGTCCCGTTGTGGGGACAGTTAGCTTAAAAAAAAGTACCCTGTGCAAATACCTGACAGTAACTTTCCAATGAATGGGAGTCAAAGGATTTAAGAGAATGTTACATAAAGCATTAATCGCAGTGCTCTTTAATAAGTGGCAGGACATTTTGGGCCCAATTCTCATCCCAGCGCTGCTGCCCGCTTTCCCTTAGATTCTTCCTGAAGTTGCCCAGCTTCCCCTGATCACTAGGGAAGTCTGAAAACAGAAGCTGCAGAGATAACAGAATTAGCACTAAGCATCTAATATTAGCAATAATCTTTAAAGGCACAGTATGCAGTATTGATAAGTTGATAAGCATTGAAATAGCTGCTGCAGTCCGAATTCATGCTTACACCGGTTGCCAGATTAAGGATGGACAACAGGAAGTGACAATGGAGGGCAATGAGCCTTACGTTGATTTATCATTTTAATATGCTTCTAATCATAGAGCCTTTTCAGTCGGGTAGAATCTGCCATCTCTGACACAGTGCAATAGAGTGTTTTCTCCTATAACTGGCAACCCGGGGTGTTAATAAATACTATTGGTTAAACTGTCAGTGGGTGGAATCAGACCAAAACACGGAACATTTTCATATTGTAAAAAATTTGCATGTTATCTAATATGGAAAGTTACATACAGCACCTTTAAGAAACAATCTTGATTTTTGAATGTTGAGTCAAATATAGCAGTTTTTTTAATTAACCTATATCTTACCTTTAATTGTCCAGAAAGCTCCTTGTAGTCTTTGAAAATAAGCCCATTTCCTTCATGTTTCACCAGTTCATGCAAGCTAACAAGATACAGATTAATGAGGAGATGAGACCTAACATAACCTACAGCTTCTATAAAAGACCAGTTTCACAGTCTTACCACTGAAAGTGTATGGCACAGACTGGTAGACAACATCCAAACATGTCAACAACTTTCATTGGAAGGTCAAGACCACTGGAGGATTTGTGCAAGCAGACTCCAAGATCAGCAGAACCTGTGTCAAAAACATACTCGTGTAAATACATGTTTTAGGGCAAGGCACTAGTCTATAACATATATATAATGGCATTAATGAGATCCTCTCACCAAGTAAAATTGGATAATCCTCTGCTTCCAGCCATGGAGTGCAAATCTTGATATGTTGTAATTCTTTAGAGTCAATCAGCTTCTTGTAATACTCCTTCTGAGGACCTTTACCTGTATTAATATATTGCAGTTTTTGAAAAACACGCAAGTGTTGATCCACAGATGATTTTATGGACATTTATGAATATTAGACATCACGGTCTACCTGTAATTACACAGACCAATGACGGAAGTCTGTGCCCTGCTTCAACAAACTTCTCATACTCTATTGGAGACAGAAGGAAATAAATAGTTAGAGAATGCATAGTCTAATAGGTTTCAATACATAAATATCCAACCACAAATTACAGAAAAGAGTGTGATACACACTTTTTTTTTTTTTTAAATAAAACATATTTTACTTTTTGTGTATTTTGGTAAATTTAATGCATCTTTGCCAAATATATTTATGAACCCCCCAAACCCATCCCCTTCTGGATCTTCCTGACCCCAGACAAAAAAAGAAAGAGAGAAAACAATAATAGTAACCTTCAAGAGCTTGTAAAAGAATTGAGAAATCTTCATCTTCTGCACATAAAAACATACATAATGAAAAGTTAATAATTTTAAACAAAAAAGGCTGATAACATCTCTATAGCTCAGTGTAGATGGCACTGACCAGTCCAGCTGGTGCTGCTGATAAGCAGAGCAGGTCGTCCAGCAGAGCGCGTCACAGCACCTGTCAGAGTGTTGCGCTCTGTGAAGGCTGTCAGTTCCATGTACTCCTTAGTGACATCAGGACTAAGAAATAACAAAGACATATGTCAAGCATTTAAAAGATACCAAAGTGTAAATTGTGAAAAGCTATTATAGTTTTCAAAAACACTTTCATACCACTATATACATAATACCAAGGAAGTGGAAAATACTTACCTAGGCCTAAATGGTAAATAAGCACTGCCCAATCTGATAAACAGCTCATGCTGAAGTTTCAGAGGCGTTTCTCTAAATATCGGGGGTGGCTTGTCGTATAATGTGGTTGCCCTACAATTGCAAAATTGATTAACTGGCTTGTCTTAAAAGTAAACTGTTTCACTGTTATTGTTATTATACTTATTTATTTTTAAAAGTATATAAAAATTATTTAAAAAATTCTAAATGAACATACTCAATATTCCAGTTTTTCTGAAGATCTTCTCTCATTGCATTAGTGACACATAAGTTATGATCCGAGAAACATCCAAAGAGCTTCTCGTACCTGCCAACATCACCAAGCACAGTTCAGATGATTCCCAAATACACCTCAAAACACTGTCCTAGCGAGATACTTAAAAAAAAAATGGTACTTACCATTTTGCTAGCTTAACGATGAAATTATTCTGCCCATGAGTAAGACCCATTATGGTGTATCCGTAGTTGTGCCAGTCTATGATGAACTGGTTTCCCCTGAAACGGCTTGCCACCCATGCCACTGCTATAGCTGGCAATCCAGGAGGATTCTACAGAATGTGTGACTTAGAATTTCACTTTTAAGACATGATTACATACAGAAATGACCAGAGAGATACCTGCATAAGGATATATCCCTGGTCCTCAATCTTCATCAACACGTAGAACAGCTGGAAAGTCTGGAATATCACCTTCGAAGCATACCTGAAAATTCTGGGGCCAACTGAAAGGCAAAATGTATTTGACATTCTTAATATTACAATGAATGTGCATGGACTTTTCTTTCTGTGTATGTTTGTTACCTGTAAGCCCCTTTAGTTCTGAAATGGGAAGTATGTCTATCCTGTCATCCTCAAGAATGTCTTGATGAGGTTTAGTGCCTATGTGAGCAACATGCCAGTGTTAAAAGATATACAAACTAGCCCTGTTACCTGCATTTGTAAGTATTTATTAGCAAGCCTTGCATTCAATCATAGGGGGAGATTTGACACCATGCATAAAAAGCAAAATATGTGGCGCAATTTAAAAGTGCATGCGTTAAAATGTATATACCAAGAAAGCCAATTATGGTGACATTATATCCATGTCTGCTGAGAGAGAGCGCATGATACTGCATGCGAGGACTGCGCCCTATATCTCCCAGCACCAACACGCAAACGTTCAGATGTGCAAGTTCATCTCGCCCCTTTAATCCACTGGCTAGTACAAAAATAAGCACCACTACAGCGACTGGTAGAAGAGCCCACGACAAGCTTAACCCCGATAAAAGTCCCAAAATAACCAATGAAACTGTCACTACAGCTACTGCCGCATTGGCATCCGCCATTGTGTTTTCCTGGTTATGACGTGGCTGAATGTAGGGCAGGAAATTTAAAGAGACACGAACCACTGACTGGCGAATACATAATACACAAGTTTATGAGTTAATGAGCATTTCAGTTGTCACATTTGAAATAATTTTGATGTAAATCTTTTAATAAATTGTGCATTGACCACTAAGAAATACATTAAACATCTAATCCGAATATTTTTTAGAGAATTCTGTAATTCTATTTAGAACAATTACATTTCAGATATAGCTAATTACTACTAATACTAATTACTACGATATCATTATAGCATGTTTATATAATATATTATAATAATATTTAATATAAATATAATAACAATAACAACTTGTTTTTGTTTTTATTATTATTGTTCTTCTTATTACTACTACTACTAATAATGATAATTCTACTGATCTTCAACAGAGAAAGATCAGCTACAATAACAGATTTTTACCAGCTTTTTTCGAAAGAAAGAAAGAAAGAAAGAAAGAAACCTGGAATTTAAACTGTCAAAGGAAAGAGGAGCAATCCCACTCACAACATATTGTTTTAATGTTTTCCAGCAAAAGCAATAATATTCAAACTGTGGTATCCCAGAGTGTACTACCCTGGAGCACTGCAGTCACGCCATCTGCGCCGAAAGATTTGTTGCGCGTCTACATGGCATTGTGCGGTAGTGTAGTGACAATGGCCACGAAACCTCGAAATCAAACTGAAACCATGGTCAATTAATCAACAATAATAGGTTAATTAAATTCTTCATAATTGTTAAATTGTTTTATCCACGTTTTGGCCTGAGACACCTAGTGTTGCTATTTTTTTTTAAATCATTAAGCTTTAGTTTTTCTGCAAATTCTTGTTCATTTTCCCAAATACAGCTGTGTTAATTTTTATGTTGCTTTACTGTTTCATTCTTTAATAATTGCATGCCAAAGTCAGGATCAATAATGTTTACAGCCTCACTCCACAGATATTTGTATTTATTATTTTAATTTTTAAAATTACCTTAGTGGTATGAGATAAAGAACAAGAAGGTTTTGAAGCTTACGGAAAAATTTCATTTTTTCATTATTTTTGTGTTTTTTATGTCTGCAGAGTGAGGTAGAAAAAAATATTGATCCTAGGCAAGCAATTACTAAAGAACAAAACAGCAAAAAAAATTATATATATTTATATATATATATATATATAATTTTTTTTTTATTATTATATGAAGGCTATATCGTACCAACACCAAGTGTCCAAAACATGCATAGACCATTTCACAGAAACGAGCCCATTGCAAATGTTTTATTGAAAACTTAATAGATTAAATGCAATTAAAAAGCTTGACGGACATCATCACTACCAAGCAACGCCACTTAGACGCGCAAGCAGTCTTTCAGCGCAGATGGCGTGACCGTAGTCAAAGCAGCGGACCTGAGCCACGTGATGGGTTTGCTATGACAAACAGCTTCGCCTTCAAAATAAGAAAAAAAAAGCTGGACAGACCACTCGCACATTAACCATTTTCCCCTGTTTATTTTGTATTCTCAGAGCTCTTAAAATGTGGTATCCTTTCCTTATGATTCTTGTTCTCTCGTTTACAACTGATTTATCAAATCAGGATGTCATTGATAACATACTTATAAGTTTATCCAAAGGAATCACATACTTTGACATGCAGGGAAGAAACATCAACCTGGACGGTGTTGTCGGATACCTAACACTTCAAGGTAAGCCATTATTTTACAGCTTGTTTTTTTTATATCACTTTGTCTGGGCTTCTGTTTGAGTTATGAACATTGTTTAAACTTTATACTGATCGTAATTACCAATGTGCGGTATTTTTTCACGCATGTAACTCTTCAAGAGACTCTTGTAAAATCACTCTCCTCGCGCGAATCAATATTAGTTACATATCATTTATTTTATTTTAAAGACGATTTAAAAACAAAACACTTAAGTGTTTTTGTAATTACGTTTGTAATAGGCCTATATAAATAAAATGAAAGAATAATAATTTTGTCGTTATCTTCCGATAATAAAACTGCAAGTGCTCGAGCAAGCAACGCACTGTTCTATCCGATCTCGTGAATGTGCGTATAATTAGTACTAAAAACGAAAACTCGTGGTGTATAAGCAACAATGGACTTTGGCGTGTTTATGCTACACGATGGGAAAGTTTAGGGTTATCATATGTATCATATCATATGTACGCGTAAACTGCGTATTATATGCACGCTAAACACGTGCGTGTCATACATACGCCAAGTCATTTTTTGAGTATTAGTACCACGAATTCTCGTTTTTATAAGACCGGACTGCACTATTGATTACATCAGTTAAGCGTGAATGATTAATATTTAGCGCACTCTGACAGAACTTGTCATGTGGGATAACTTTTCTGATGGCTAAAAAGTTGTCTGAAATGGAAGTTTGAAGATGACTGAAAGCGAACAAATGTTTTTTTTTTTTTTTTTAAGTTTGGTTTTGACTTATTTTTGGATGACTAAATAGGATATTTAATTTGGGGGCTCAAACGCCCCCAGAATGCACCGAGCTGAACTTCTGAAGTAAACAGTCCATCAGTGGTTCACTAGTAGGCTTTTTTTTTTTGCTTATATAACTCAGCGCAGCTGCAGGAGGCAACACGAACGTGGCCGCATTCAGATTTTCTGAGTCTCTCTCAGCGCGCAGCTGCTGTTTCTATGTTGAAGAGACTGAACAAGAGCCTTTCTACTGCCATCAGTGCTCTTCAGGAGACAGACCCCAAATACTTCAAAGGTAAAGCTCTTTGGGGGAAAGTTCTATTCTAAACAGTCTAGTCTAATAATGGCACAGAAAACAAGAGCTGTTTCTCCTACAGAGTTTGAGCCCATTTTGGACAGCTCCTTCTGGTCCCTGCCTGCAGATTGGAGCTCCACAGATCCTTCACTTGTTTATACCTCAGTGAGGTCTATGGAGTGCTATGATGAGCAGCTGAGTGACAAGTGTATGACTCTCCTCCTGGGAACATGGTAAGAAGATTAAAGTAAAAGAAAAAATAGCATCAAAAATTATAAAAATCAGTCAATACCACAACTGTTATTTCATCGCAAGGAAAGACAATGGAACCCCATGTATTGTGACTAAGTCTTGCAGAGACACGATGACACAATTTGGATGTCAGCACTATTCCTTGTCCCACCAGCTACTGTACTTCATGATAGGAACGATGGTAAGGCAATCTTTACTGTAGTATTAGAAATTGACTGTTTACCTTTTTTTAAGTAGAGAAAGATTTAGATTTTCTTATTTGCCCTGAAGTAAATCTGTGTGGATTCACTCTGACACTTGTGTCCTCAGAAAGGGTGCTCCAGGATGCTGAAGGGGGACCTGAGATTGTCTCGTGTCAACATTACTGTGGAACATTATAAGAGAATCTTCTGCTCCAACATGATAAAAAGCAACCAGGATATTTCAAAGAATGCTATTACTGGCCAAATGCAGGACATTTTTATAGAAAACAGTTAGTATAAGCTGTGGTTATACATAAATTATCTGGAAATTTTGTTGTGAGATAACATACACTTACTGTATCTTTTTTAACTGAATTATTTATTTTGCAGTTCTTTTATGTGGTTTAGTGGGATTCTCAGACTTCTATAAACTGGATTGGTTACAGTCTATTCTAACATGGCAAGATCAAGAAGCAGGCTGTTTTGGCAAAGAGGGTGTGACATTCTGTCCCTGTCTGTCCTGTCTCCCCCGTGTCTTTGTGTATTTTGGTTTAGTCCTGTCTGTTTGGTTT
>JAUCNO010000710.1:8678610-8693653 GCA_032353835.1 Enteromius viviparus | reverse complement strand
CAAGCTTTCCACTATGTAGTCTATAATTCCTTTCAGCTGCAGTTAGCGTTCTGGAACCATAGCCAATGACCCTTAACTTTCCATCTTGACGTTGGTATAGGATAGCTCCCAGACCCCTCTCCGATGCATCAGTGTGGAGCGTAAATGGTAAGTTAAAATCCGGGTAAGCCAACACTGGTGGGCTAACTAACATGCTGATTAACTCTTCCAGTATTTTCTGATGATTGTTAGTCCATTCCACTGGATTTCTGGATGGAACTTGTGGACCTTTGACCTTCCTCTGACTATGCAGACCGCTAGGAGTATCAGGTTTTGCCTGTAGCAGCTCATATAATGGCTTTGCTACTCTGGAGAAGTCCTGAATGTAAGCACGATAATAACTAAGGAAGCCTAGTAGTCTCCTTACATCACCAACAGTGTGGGGTGTCTTATTTGTAAGCGATCGAACAGCTTCCAAGTCTTTAGGATCTATTCGCACCCCCTCAGCTGATATCAGGCGTCCAACATACCGGACTTCACTGCGAAACAACTCACATTTCTCAGGTTTCAACTTGACGCCATGATGTTGGAGGGCCCTAAGAACTCTACGTATGCTTTCCACATGTTCCTCAAAGGACTTTGCATAGCATAGTATATCGTCCAGATAAGGTATGCAACATTCATCCCTCAGAGAGTCAAGCATTTCTTCCATGCTGCGTTGAAATGCTGCTGGTGCATTTGATAAACCAAATGGTATCCTGACCCACTCATATAGTCCCCAAGGAGTGATAAAGGCTGTCATGTGCCTAGATCCTTCCGCAATGAAACCTTGATGGTATGCTTTACCCTGGTCTAAGATGCTGAACCAGGAGTAACCTCCGAGGGTATCAATCAAGTCTTGGATCCTGGGTAATGGATGTCTGTCTGGGACTGTCTTTTTGTTCAGAAGGCGATAATCAACACAAAGTCGCAGATTGCCATCCTTCTTTCGGACACAGACCACAGGAGCAGCAAATGGAGACTTTGATTTGACTATCCATCCTTTCGCTAAGAGGTCTTGTATGTAACTTTTCACTTCATTAAACAAAGGCTTTGGTACCGATGAATAAGCTCGTTGAACTGGGATGTCATCCTTTAAGTTTATCTGCATTTGTAAACTTGGTATACACCCCATGTCATCTGTGTCTCTGCTAAATGCTCCAGACTCTTCATACAGCATTCTTTTGACGATTCCTTGCTGTCTCTCATTTAGATGTTTTAGATCAATGGGTGGATGCCACAATGGATAATTCACCTTATCTTCTGCAGTGGCAGCAGTTTGAATCATTGCAGTGTGTGTTGCTTTATTTGAGTGTTTAAGGTCCACTATTTTGTCGATTAACTGTACTGTTCCAATTACTGTACCTCGTGGTATTGTCACATCACTCCAAGTGTTGTTCCCAATAGGTATAGACACATAAGGGGTAGTCCTCGAGTGTATTTCCAGGAGGCCCTCTCCAATGTCTAGACGTGCCAGAGCTACATTGTCTTCCTGAGGTTCAAACAAAATCATTGAGTTTAACTGTGTCATGTTCGGTGGGATTCTGCACTTCACCCAGACCATTTGTCCTGCACAGATGACCACATCATATCGGCCCACTTTCAGGCGATTATCATTACAGGCCCGATTATTAATTTGTACAGCGTTGATCAGAGACCGTGCTTTTGCATTGGGCACGTCAATGGCTCCAGCGAATAAGGAGATGAGTGTCGGCATTAGTTGTTCAGGTTGTCCTTGTATCAATTCCTCCACTACGTTGAACCCCAATAATGGTCTTTCAATCTGTAGTCTGCTCACCAGGAAAGGAACATTAATAGACAGAGTAGGATCATCATTTTCTAGTAGCTTCACAGTTATGATCGCCCAGCCATCAAATGGGATTGGTTCTCCATTCACCGCATAAACCTCTAAGTTGTCATGATACCCCATGAGTTCTTTAAGTGGTCTCACTTCAACATCTGGTAAGTACTGCTCCTTCCAATTGTGGTCTATTATACTGACTTGTGCACCAGTGTCCAGTAGTGCCCTTACTGGTAAACCATTTAAAGTACAGTGTATTAACGCTTTACTCCCTATCAGCTTGATTATTGAGTCATTTGGGGTTCTGTGTTGAATATTGGTAAGTGTCCTGGTTCCCTGTTTTTGAGAAGTGTGTTTTGTGTAGGTGGCTCTTTTTATGCTTGACTCTGTTGGTTGTGGATACTCTACATATTGCTGGGACGTGTGTACCTTGGTCACTGGTCGTCCCTTTTCAGTGACCGCTTCTCGTTTCCCTGTCGTTGTTGCTTCTGTAGACATCCAACAGCACGATGTCCTTCTTGACAGCAAATGAAGCAGTGAGTACAGCCTTGAAGCCCTCTTTCTACACACTGTGGACAGCCACGTGGTCGGGTTATGTGACGGGTTGTAGACTTGCTAGCTAAACACTCACAGCTGTTTCTAGGTGATGGTGATGTGAGGTGTTTCATAGTGTCCACCATGCTGGTAAGTGCATCAATTTTAGCTGTAAGTTGTTTTATAGTATCACTGTGTCTTTTCATTTCAGGGGTTTCTTTCACAGTTTTTGTCTCTGTAGCAGGCTCTTCGCTGAGTTGGGCACAACTCGCCATGCTGGGTTTTGAACGGGACGGTGTACCTAGTCTTCGAAGTCTTTCATTCTCCTCACTTGTAACCTTCATGACATGCTTTAGGATTTCATCATCAGTTATGTTATTGTCAGACAATAACGGCTTTAGCTCACTGCGAATGTCTTTGCATTTGTGTCCTAGGCCTTGGTACACCGTGTGTAAGAACACATCCTGAACTGTTGCTGGATTGTATTTCTTGTCAGAACCTGCCTGTTTTGCAGCAAAGAGTATCTTTTGTTTAAGCCCCATGACCCTGTACAGAAACTGTTGGGGTGTTTCATGTTCACTTTGTTTGGTGCACATTAACTCCTGAAATAGTTCAGTGCTACTTCTGTCACCCAAATGCGACTGTAAAAACCCCTTAAGTTCTCTGATGGTCATGTCTTCCTTGTTCATTAGCATGTCCTTGAAAAAACCTGGCTTTATAATCCGTAGTACCCCTCTGACTATTTCCGCATCACTGAAGTTCTCATTTACACCAATATCTATTTGCCTACAAACATTGTTATAGGTGATATCTGATGTGTGATCCCCAATTTGACCCCCATGTATCTTAAATTCCCTGTGTGGAATGTAAGAAAGGCTGCTTATTGGAAAAACCCTATCAGAGTGGTGCTGTTTTGCAACTTCAGGTTGACTTGTATGTTGTGTTGTCTCACTAGTTTGTATATGTTGTGTGGGTGAAGACACATATTGACGAAGTTTTCTACTAAGCTCTTCATAATCAGAAAGCATCCTCTGTACTTCTGTATCTGTGTCAGCTCTGATCTTTCCAATGTCCCCTGATCCAATTACCTTGAATGTTGATGTTGACTGAACAGGATCAGTAGTGTTGAGTGATTGAGGTTTAAATGTAGTGTGTATGTCTTTGTTAATCTCTTGTGAGTATGCACCTGTGCACATTTGTTTAACCGAGTTCACAGTCTCTTGTAACGATAACAATTCACTCATACCTTGGTCCTCTGATTCAAGCAAAAACTCACTGGACATGAAGGCATTAATATGATCAAAACAACTCTCAGAGTCTTCTGTATCTAGTTCTGACTGGTCTCTTCCTGGTACTGGACCAATGATCTTGGCAACTCGGAACAGTTCATCAGCAGACAGCGTGATCAAACACTTCCTAATGTCCCACACCAGGCTTCTTCTCACACGATCCGCCATGATGACACTTACCGCAGTCCCTTTTGTCTCAGTCAAATTCCCAAGATAGAGTCAGCTGTCTTTTTCAGCACTTTCACACGTTCTGCAACTCAACGTCTTTGTAGACCTGGCGATCACCGGCACCACGGCTCCAGTACTACCACGTCTCTGGTCCCACGGTTCAGAAATCTCTGGATCAGCTTCACTGTGTTGTACGAAGTTGATCCCGGACGAGCCCCCACAAATCTGTTGCAGACCCCACCCTGGGAGTCCACTCAACAGATGAGAATAGTCTTTTTTTGGAAATAAAGTAGGAGAGAGACAAGAGTTTGCCTTCAGTTAAGCAGTCTTCTTTGTTGACTTTTAATACACATGAACATTCATGAAACCTTAACAAACAGTATTCCACGTTAGGAATGTATAAGTATATACAAGTACTCATTGGCAGCAAATAAACATTTAAACAAGTTAACAAAATTCTATAAATGTTTCCCACAACTCACATAGCAGATTGGATTCAGGTAAGTAGCAGAGGTGAGTAATAAAGGTAAGTATAATAACAGTGTCTGGTAATCTGTATCTATACCTTTTTTGTACACACTAACTTTGACATTAAAACAAACTCTTTTAGTAAATACACCGAAATGTTTACATTTATGTACAAATGTTCTAAAATTACTAATAAAATAAGTATCAAACTGAAAACACATTCATTGGACAGTAAAGAATGTGAATAGTAGCTGTTTTTCTTGACATTTGATCATTTTACTTACCTTTTTTGGAAATAAAGAAGGAGAGAGACAAGAGTTTGCCTTCAGTTAAGCAGTCTTCTTTGTTGACTGAAGACGCGCCGTAGTCGCCATGGCCACTCTTCTCTTAACTGCCACTTAGTACTTAGAAAATGCAAATCATAAATACAATATATATATATATATATATATATATATATAATCAGTTAAATAATCCTGTGACCTAAACACCCTGTGGGGGTCACATATATATATTACTAAAACCAAAAAAGCACAAAAGTTCTCAAATTTGACAAATTTTAACTAGAAATATCAGAACAAAGGTGCATGGTAACTTTATGGGTAACTAAACTTAAAGTTAAACTAAAATCATACGAAAACAAAATGTTTTTAAGCGTTACACAGTCACAAATGAGCAAACATACTCCTACAGAACTATTTGGACCTTAAGGAAAAGTTTTGAATTTCAAACCATAGTGGGTTGCTCATACAAGCCAAGTCTTTGGAAAAAAAAATGTGTGTGATGAGGGAATGTTTTAAAACAGGAGGGAGTGTTCTTCAGTCTTGGGACAGATTGGTGGAGCAACCAAGGCACAGAACTCCAGGAGCCCTTTAAAGAGCGTGCATCTTCTCTGACTGGTATGTAAACATGGATATTTAAATCTACACACAATGCCAAAAGTCTTGTTTGTTTGGGCTGATTTTCTATCAGTGTAAAGATTTCATATTTTCATATGAAATGCATCTTATATATTTCTGTAAAAGTATTTATTTACAACAAGTTAAGTTTAAAACATGAATGTTTATTTCTTATTTTTATCCTATTTTTACATGCACATTGTTTAAAAAAAATTTAGCTTTCTTACAGACAATGAAGAAAATGTCAAGCACAGCTATCAGGCAAGTCAGCACAGATTGTGCCATGAAAGCAAATATGGTCTTTATGCACCAATATTATTTTTTAGGATTAAGATTAATAGTGAGTTTGGTAGCACAGGGCTTGATTTATCTCTCAGTAAACATACATCATCTGCTTAGAGGACAGGAACAGACCAGGATGGTCATTTCAACATTTTCAAGGGCAGGAAATGAACTTTCAGTAATTAATTTCATTAAGTACATGTGCAGTTCTAAATTTCTGGATGTACTTGTGCAGGAAAAATAAAGAACCAGGATGAGTTTCAGGGTGAGTCTGTTGTTGATGACCGTGACTGTGGTCATAGTCTATGGTCAAAGGAGACGCCCTGCAAAAGAGGAGTGGAACTACCGTGATGGTTGTAAGTGGATATATGTCTATTTGTTTAATAAAACGCACATAAACTGGTTAATTTAAGCGTTAATGTTCTGCCTGTTGTGCATTTTTGGTTCAGATGAACTTACTGCTAGATAATATTACCGTTTTAGCAATTGATAAAAATGCCTAATTGTATGCTTTTCTGGTCCTCAGCTGAGAAGGTAAGCATGCGAGGAGTTGCAAATCTGACTCAGGTGCTTGATGACTGGAGGTTTGACATCCTGAACCAAGTAAAAGGACTCCTGCAGAACGACCATCAGTCCTTGCTGCCTGACTACTCCAGGTACACTTTCATGAGGTTCAGTCAAACTCTCAGATTCAGGCATTCTTTCTTTCCAGAAAACAGCAGGAATGCAACGTTGTTATTTTGGTATCTGCAGCTAGGTCGAAATGTGGAGTAGGTTCTTATCAGAGCAGAACATTTCATTATGCTGGAAAGTGTGCAAAATATTTTAAGTGCTTAATGGGGAACTTCCTGGCTCCTTATGGTTTGGATTCTAGTCATCTTCATATTCTTTGCCAACCAGTGACTGCGCCGTGCTGCTTTCACATTTCTCTCTCTCTTTAACTCTTCCCAGGATCCAACCTCTCTCCGAGGCGCTGGATGACTTGTTCAAAGAGTTCAATGCCCTGAAAAGCCATCTTGGCGAGCTGACCGAGAAGTTTGGACCATTGGAAACCTTCATAGATGAACTCAAGGCAGAGAAAGCCAGTGCGAGTGCAGCACCTGCTAACCCAGTGCGTAGACGGGTCATGAAGAAGACTCCTGCCTCCTAAAACAGCAGTGTCAGTAGAGCTGGATCTCTCTTTAAACATCAAACAACTATGATATAGATTTTCTTTAGCAGCCTTTTCTTGAGCTTCTCACTCTTTTGGCATCTTGTTGCTGTATGTTGCTGGGAAACAGGTAATAAACATTGTGCTGAACATTGTGAATGTCCCTCTATGTGGTTTGGGTTGTATCTAAAAGCTACAATTTAAATGTAACAGCCCGCGTATAATTAACATTGCAAAAAATAATGGACACAGCTGTAACAACAGAACTTTATTTTCAGAATACCTACCATTGCTCCTAATCAAAAAGAAACAAATAGGCTTTTGTTATGCGGTATTACATTTAGCTGTCTTTAATCCTGTAGTTAGTCTGCATGAGTATATTCAAATTTGCATGACTGTCAGTGAATTGATATGTGGTATTTGCAGCTCTCAAAATGATCAATGGCTCGTGCAGGTATAAACTGATTATGTACAAGCTAAAAACTTTACAGGAACACAATAAATTGTGTTTTTCATTGTGTATTTATGCTTATAATCGGATGAGCATGGTAATTAGATGCTTAATATCTCTTGGCTCATATTTGCCATCTCATGTAAGCTATAATAAATTCAGTCTGTTGCATTCACTTCAAAGTTTCAGTGTGTTAGCTTACTTTTGACTTAATTAGCGGTATGCATAATAGTTTGGTGTTTGTTTTGTGTGATAGTGAGCTTTTTATATATATATATGTGTTTGTCTTATGCCATTTTCTCATTGTCTTACAAACTTACAAAAAGATCTATCTATCTACAGTTTTTCTGCAAACAAAATTCAACAGCACCAGGCAGCAGTAGAAGAGAGGTCCCTTTTTTATTTGACACTGTTTATACCATACTTTATGGTCAGTGATTTGATAATAAAAGGTCTTCTGTAGCACTTTATTACTATAATTCAAAATGTACTCCCTCATTAAAATACATAAAAAAAACTATTATTTATTGACTCTGCAGTTTCAATCTGACCTCCACAGTCTACAGTGGCCTGTATAAGTATATAGACAGTTTTGCAGAATAAAAACAATTATAAATATTTTTTTTAATTATTGTTATTGCATAAATCAAATAGAATGGTTTTATATTTTGTTATATAATGCAAACACATTCAAACGTGTCTAGATTTGAGGCTTTACATATATAGTACAGGGCCTTATTTAGGAAACCATTTTGCATGTAGATTGTTATAAACCCTTCTTACATAAATGGCTGCAGTGAGTTAAGTGCCCTCATGTACACCCACTGAATAATTTGTGCAAGAATAGCTATACAATTGATTTACACGCAAATTCTATTTGTGTTTCGCAAATGAGTCCCACAGGTCACAGACTGTGATGCATAAATGTAACCACTAGGAGGAAATACAATGTTGTGTCTCTCTGTGGGTATATATTAAAAAGTGGTCAGGACACTGTGGTCATGAAGTCATGTACAGCTCAAATAATCCAAGACATTTACCATTCCACATCTTTTATATCATCTCTCCTGGAGGAACAACACTGATAGACAGCATCAGCAAAAGATATTAAAATAACTATATTCACAATGAACATTCTATAACGGAGACATATCATAAATCATAAATCTCAGAAGGAAGGCTCTTACATCTTTGAAGATTTATGAAGCATCACACTCAAAGGAGGGCAGAAAATGTGTTACACAGCCCTACATTGTATAATCATCTCTTATTCCCATAAGTATCTTGAGCTGTAAATTCATTTTCATGACTGTAATCTGTCACTGGTGCTTTGGAATTTGAAAGTTATTGAAAGACTTGTGTGATAGTATCAAGTATCTTCCTTTGTTACTCATCCACATTAAAGTATTATCTTGCAGAACATTCAGTCATTCACCCTCATGTTGTGCCAAATCTCTATGACACACTTTCTCCTGTGGAGGACCAATGAAGAAGTTAAGAAGAATGTTCATGCTGCTCTTTTCTGACACTGAACAATCACAAAAAAAGAACAATAAAAGCACAATAAAATAGTCCGTTTTGTGTTTCACTGAGGAAAGCCGGTTTGTCATACAGGTTTGGAACAACATGAGGGTGAGTAATATACAGTATAATATCTATTTAAAAATGAATTAGTAATAAATCTGACATTAGACAATCCATCTTCATCAGATAGCATGTCAGCGTTTGTTGTAATCATTTTAAATCCTGTTCCTCAGAAATGCAAAGAACAATGAGAAACACGATGCAAGACAAACTAATATGGTCATACTTACTGTGACCTGGTCCTCATTGCATCTCAATTTGTCTTTTACAGAATTCATCCACTTACTGTTATAATTGTTTTTGGTAGATCAAATGCTCTTTTATTTTTATCGAATGTACTTTTTATTTGAGTTCTTATTTTTGCTCTGCTAGACCTAAATTCTTTATATAAAAAATGCATGAAGACATATAATAGCGAACTGATTGTATTAACAAACAATTAAAAGCTATTTAAGCGTTAAATAATATATTACAGTAATAAGTCTTACATTTACAGATATAATTGGCTTCATAAAGTTCTAATTTGTGATCACTTTTTATGTAAGACTGGCATTAAAAGAACCTTTCAACCCAGGCTCAGGCATTTTGACCATTTTGAACATTTATAACTCATACGGCTTGGTACACTTGGTACGGCTTTAACCTTGAGTCATGGACCACTTACGTCATGTAAGTCTCATAGTTCTGGGAAAATGGCCATAAGGGGCATCTTTTATTGATTTCTCAGTCATTTACAGAGTGTAATCAAAAGCTCAATTGTAAAATTGAGATGACGATTTTAAAAAGTTGGGAAGGACAGTGACTGCACTGGAATGATAAAGTTCCACATTTATTAGTTTCTGTTGAGCTATCTGGTTTGATTCAAGGCCAGTGCCCAGACAATGTCAGCACTAAAAAAAAAGCACCTCCTACTGCAAGCTAAGTGAACTGCAACGTATGCTTGAAAAATATTTGGGCACCAACTCCGAGGACATTTGGTATTGTTGTCATAAATCCATAATAGATTCATATTGGATATACGGCAGCAAGTTATGATTTCCACAAGCTATCAGGTAGATGAGAGATCGATGCATGTGTAATATCATATATTTTAACAGAAGCATGCCATTTCTGCCAGTTTGAATAATCTGCACGGCAGTAATATTTTAACATTGCATATGCATTTTAATCAATTTAATTTGGCAATGGCACAGAGATTCTGCAAATTACTGTTTTACCTTCAATTAACTTTTGTGGAAAAGTGCAAAATTTAAAAAGGTCAGGTAAATATTTAATGAAGGTTAAATTCAGCTGCAAATTGCTTCTAATATTAAAACGCATCAGGGAAAAATTTTTATATATGTGTTATAGAAGTATAGAACTAACAAATAGCTTGGAGTTTTTGCTCAGTCCTTGTCTCTTGAAGATGTGGTGTTCTTGGAAAATCCACTTGAGACTAATTTAGTCCACAGTTCTTCCAAGTAGTCTATATTTTCATAAATGTTAATTTATTCTTGCCAGCTCGGTGTCTTTCTTGGATATCTTTATGTAACATGGTCTGTACTGAGGTCACCCCCGTTGGAAGAGTTCACGTCAATAAAATGCAACGACAGACACATTTTAAGTCTTGACTGAGTTCCAATCAAAGTGCACAATCTTGACCAAAGATTTAACAAGCTCTTGGAGTCTTGAGAAGTTAATCCAAAGATATTGGAGTACTTACAACTGTAGATGCTGCCAAGATGATACAATCTTAAGAATTATGTTAACTCATTTCTCTGTCCGGGTTCAACACCAAAGCAAAAAACTGCAATAACCTCGACCTAAAAGGCCAAAGCAAGCACGTTATTAGATTTGAACAAATCCATTTGAATGAGGAAAAGAGATTATTTAAAGAACTGCCAGGACAGACATCTCTGGCATCTGGATTTTTGTAATAAATTAGAGTCGTGCTTCAAGTGCATCATTCTTGGTATACGTGCCAGGCGGACTTACTGTGACCCCACAGATACTGAGAATGGTCCATTAACTGTTCGGTGAAAGACCGACAGAGTGTGCAGCTAAACCTGAAGAAGTAGGAATAGAAATAAATGGAAAACATAAACATGGAGGAGCTTTTCTTGTTTATGCCTGTTCAACGTCCTTCTAAAATATTTAGTCTTCGTAACTCATCCTTCTAACTTGATTTACATTCAATTTTGTAGAGCAAATGAACATTTTTTTTGTCTAAGTACAAATGCATCAGAATGAAACAGCAAAACAAGGGGATTCAAGAGAAAGTTTATTGAAAATACAAAACAGCTGTACTTCCAGTCATTGACCTGAGGTCAGGTATTGAACTCAGAAGAACCATTAAAATGACACGGAAGACAATTCTATAAGCTTTATCTATTACGCCATTCACTTTACATAACTGTAAGCTGCTAAAAATAACAAATCCAAACACATATGGGATTTGACATATAATAGCTCAGGAGTTCATTGCCCTTCAGTTTAAAGGATCCATACAATCCCTGTGTAATAACACAACATATCTATGCATTTGAGGGTTTTTATGTGATATGTTACTGTATATGTTTAACAGAACATCAAAAAATATAATGAAAAGAAAAAAACATATGGTATAGACAGATGTGAGAGATCAGTAAAAAAAAGTTAATCATCTTTTGTCTTAATGTTAAACTAAAATACAAACTACACTGGATATTAATTCAGGTTCAAAGAAATGTTCTGGTTGCGCTTGACTGAGAGAGATCATCATTTTCAATTACGGCATAGGGTGGGATGGGACACATATTACACAATCTTACAGTGTCTCAAACAGCTGTGCTGGGGATTAATCGAATAAAAGGGAGATGGAAAGGAGATTAAATGGTCCCCTTATTTCACAGCTCTCAACTTCTAGAACGTCTTTGCAGTGTTGTCAAAAGATTATAACCATTTGACATGATGGTGACGGAAGCTCTGCCTGCTGTCATGTGCTTTAAGAAAAAACAGTGGGGATGGATACTTCTTGTCTCATTTTAGATGAACCAGGGATAACCTGACAGAGATAAGAACATAAATGTGTAACCGTACATTTAATTGTGCCATATGGTCTACTTTCAGAATGTGACTAGTCAAATGGTGAATGCTTGGAGGTTGTTTGAGGACTCTTCTTTTGCAGCTTTTGACTTTGCATTTCCACAAAAGTGACATACACTCCTGAAAAAAACATCCTGGAAAAATGCCAGGTGACAAAGAAACGCCGAGAGGCAACTCTGTGCTGTTAAACTTTCTCCATCAAGGCATGATTCCTGTTAGTGCACTATGGATCAGAAGGCCTCAGACATTTATGGATGACGTGATATTTAGATCAGAGAAGCGACCTGCCAACGGGGTCAAGAAACAAGAGGATTCACTCTGCAAACTGCTGCAATTAAAGAAATGTAGTACTTTATAGTATTTGGTTATCATATGACAGTGAAGATCATTAAAATTACTGCCTATGATTTATAAAGACCTTTATATAGCCGTCAAAAATGTGTTGCTATCACAGCTTTAATCGCATCCAGAATAAAAGGTTTTGTTTACATTATATATGTGTATGTACTATGTACAGTATATTTAATGTATGCACACACATGCATGTCTATATTTAAGAAAAATATGTTACATTTATTAAATATACTTATGTATGATATAATTCATACTAATATACAGTGGGGCAAAAAAAGTATTTAGTCAGCCACCAATTGTACAAGTTCTCCCACTTAAAAAGATGAGGGAGGCCTGCAATTTTCATCATTCTGTAGGTATACCTAAAAAAGTAGGATGTTTAATGAATTAATTCGGAAATTCCTCTATGTAATAAGTATTTGGTCACCTACAAACAAGCAAGGTTTCTTGCTCTCACAGACCTCTAACAACTTCTTTATTTGCCGAGTTCAAACTGCACGATTTTCAAAGTAAGGGCATCGCAGATCTTTTCACACTACATGATTATCCGTTTTCATTCAGTCGCTGCTGTGTTCACACTGAATGATAGATTGGCGAAAGAGGGTTTCACACTGCATTACTTTACAATAGGAAGAATCGTCGACAACTTTGTCGCACTGCCAGAAAACGTGAGAAGTGACATGGATACAACGCGAGTTCACGTGAGACTGGGATTATTATTGAAAATAATAGCAAGAAAAAGAAACTTGCCATACAAATTGCATGTGTGCTCATTTGCGATGAAAAGAAGATTATAGAGGAGGATATTTACCTTCTATACCTTCGTAACTCCTCCCCCAATGTTCCAGTACCCTGGATGTTGCTCTCTCATTGGCTGTAAGTAATAACAATGTTATTTTCAGTCAGAACACATTTGGCATGATTTTGAATCATTTGTCAGCAATTTCTCGGGTCAAAATTGGGGCTAAAATTGGGCAGTCTGTCGGCATAAGAGGACCCTCCGTCCTCCACTAATTACCTGTATTATTGGCATCTGTTTGAACTCGTTGTCAGTATAAAAGACACCTGTCCACAACCTCAAATAGTCACACTCCAAACTCCTTTATGGCCAAGACCAAAGAGCTGTCAAAGGACAGCAGAAACAAAATTGTAGACCTGCACCGGTGGGAGACTGAATCTGCAACTGGTAAGCAGCTTGGTGTGAAGAAATCAACTGTGGGAGCAATTATTAGAAGATGGAATATTACTGATAATTTCCCTCGATCTGGGGCTCCACGCAAGATCTCACCGTCAGTGAAAGACCTGCAGAGAGCTGGGACCAAAGTAAAGTAACAAAGGCTACCATCAGTAACACACTCCCCAACCAGGGACTCAAATCCTGCAGTGCCAAACGTGTCCCCCTGCTTAAGCCAGTACATGTCCAAGCCCGTCTGAAGTTTGCTAGAGAGTATCTGGATGATCCAGAAGAGGATTGGGAGAATTTCATATGGTCAGATGAAACCAAAATAGAACTTAACTTGATGTGTTGGGAGGAGAAAGAATGCTGAGTTGCATCCAACGAACACCAGAACTACTGTGAAGCATGGGGTGGAAACATCTCTGCAAAGGGACCAGGAGGATTGATCCATAAAATGAAAGAATGAATGAGGCCTTGTATCGTAAGATTTTGAGTGAAACCTCCTTCCATCAGCAAGGGCATTGAAGATGAAACATGGCTGGATCTTTTAACATTACAATGATCCCAAACACACCGCCCCGGGGAATTCATTAAAAACATTTCAAGGTCATAGAGTGGCCTAGCCAAACAAGTCGCCCTGGCAACTGAAGACCGGCACCTGGAACTCGTCAGCACGGGCCAATTGTTCATGGCCGGACCCATACAAAAGAGACACCAAACAAGGAAGTAATCAAGCTACATCTCCTCTTGTGATAAGTGACTTTGACTCACGCTGAGCACACTCAACATCACCGCCACCGTATTTCTTATTGTTGTTCAATCCACCATCCGTGGTTTGTTTTCATCCTACCACGCTGTCTTGTCGTGCTCTCTAGCGACAGTATTCACAATATACATGTAAATATGTTATATACATGTAAATATATGCTATATATATGGACAAAATTATTGGTACATTGTAACAAATTGCTTTTCAAGCATGTAGTGCTCCTGTTATTTGTATTTAGACACACCTGTGGCAAGTAACAGGTGTGGGTTATATATATAATAAGCTCACTTGCAGAGAGAGTTAAAATTTTAAAAAGTTGACGCAGCTTTTGTGTTGTGTGTCACACTAAACATGGGAAAAAGAGAAAGTTGTGTATTTGAGAGAAATAAATTGTGGAAAAATATGGAGAATCTCAAGGCTACAAGTCCATCTCCAGAGATCTTAATGTTCCTGTGTACAATATCATCAAGAGCTTTACAGCCCATGGCACTGTAGCTAACCTCCCTGGACATGGACAAAAGAGCAAAATTAATGAAAAATTGCATCATAGGATTGTTCGAATGGTGAACAGAGAACCCCAATTAACTTCCAAACAAATTCACGCTGATCTGCAGGCACAGCTCACAATGTGGAATTGTATACTTATTGTATATGTATATTTGACTTTTCCTCTCTTTTTTTTCTGTTGTTCCAACGCAAACAAAAAAATAAACATGTGAGTACCAAAACATTTGCCACTCCAACATTTTTCTGAGAGAAGGGTTGCATTTTCTGAAAGAATTGCAAGGGTGGCAGTTTTTTTGGCCATGCCTGTATATTATTAAAAAAACTTTTTTAAATAAAATATAAAGAAATAGAATTATGAAGGAAATTCTAGGCCTAATTAGGAAAATAATCATTCTTAACTATTTAGAAAAAAAAACAAACTTTTTTTTCATGCACAAAAGACACGGCGGTTGGAACCAAAGATCTCAAATTTGGACTCATCAGACAAAAGCACAGATTTCCACTGGTCTAATGTCCATTCCTTGTGTTT
>JAUCNO010000710.1:8640759-8651582 GCA_032353835.1 Enteromius viviparus | reverse complement strand
CCTAATTTCATTCATCCGCCTCGGCTTAAGTACCATCGTCTCACTCTTCTCAGTATCTAGTTTCGCATGATCCCGCCAATCTCTTCTTCGCCTCCTTTTCCTTCGCACCTTCGAGGGGGGCGAACGGGACCGCTCCGAGCTCTGCCCTCCCTAGATTACTACCAGCAGGGCTCGGGGTCCGCTGTGCTCCCGGCTCGCTCCCCGGACAGCACGCCAAATTTGCTTATTTAATTTAATGAAGAAGTGCGAATTCGAGAAATACACACACACACATGGGGAAAGTGCAAAGACGTTTTAGGGGTAAACTCTTGTAAAACCATCAGTGCCTTTCATAACGGGTTCTATAACTAATAATAAACCTCTGTTTTGTTTAGTTATATGTACGATACTTGCATTGCCTCGTTGGCAAGGGTCCGATGCATTCTCAAAGTCCTGATGGTTCCAAGGTTTTGGATTGGCAATCATGTTCCTCCTGTTTTGAAGAGTGATGAATTGCAAAGATGTCCTGAATCTGATGATTGGTAGATGAAAGGAGAGCTAAGAGAGATCTATCGTGATCCGTGGATTTTGAGTTACATGAAAAGTTAAGATAAAACCGTGGAGTTAAATCTTAATCTTAGTGTCTCACAAAAACCAGCCTCCAGAAAAAGCAAAAAAGCAAGACGGGTCCCTGCTGTCTTGTCTTTTGAAATATGTTGAGGTCACACCTCTTGTGGGTCAAAGAACCAAAAGTGTGTTGCTAATTTTGAGGAAACTTTATAGCTCTTTGTTTTCTAAGCATGGTAATTTGCATATGCACGGGATTGGAGGTTAATGTACAAATTAGAACAGATTCCTAAAAAACGGAATGCTGCAAAGATATCAACATTTCACATACACTCTCAATTAGATCGTCTGAAGACAAGTCCTTAGATACCAAACACATGTATTGATATTATGAGGTGATATTAGCTAATGATTTATCATAAACATGCATAAAACAGTATATTATACACTAGACGATATACAAGCACAATAACAATTTACACAATGACCTGAAGGATATGTGTTTACTCAATGAAATTTTTCCTGCGAATTAATTTAGTGAAAAGTCCATTATCAAAAAAAGGAAGAACTAGAGTTGATTTGTTTACATTCCTTCAAGCAATAAACGGGTGTTAGCTGTCGGTTGCCATGGAATCAGAGGCCTGTTGCCTTCCTGAGGTGTTAGCTGCCTTTCGGGGGAAGTGCACACATAGTGCAGTTAGAGTTAGGGTGGGTAAAGCAGTATTAAAGATTATTTGTTAAATGTAACAAATAGTTTGCGCCTGATTGGTTTAAATGTTACACCGTGTATGGGTTGATAACAGTGTCAGTGTCTTGCCTGGGGAGCAATTTAGTGTAGAACCGCCACTGGTTGATAATGTAACATTCTGGACAAGTTTTCTTGCATGCACCCGTTTTTAACATGTCTTAACTGTTGTACAGTCTGACATTAATGACAAGTTATATCTACGGTAGCTTAACACAGTGCAAACTTAAGAAACCACATGCAAACAGAAAAAAACCCCCAGCACATTAAGAAAACATCTTCATCAGTTTTACAACACAGGCACTGCAAATTCTCACAACGCAACCAAACACAGAAACACATGAAAACACAT
This sequence comes from Enteromius viviparus, assembly GCA_032353835.1. Classification (NCBI taxonomy): domain Eukaryota; kingdom Metazoa; phylum Chordata; class Actinopteri; order Cypriniformes; family Cyprinidae; genus Enteromius; species Enteromius viviparus. Next base: position 8,649,939 of record JAUCNO010000710.1, on the reverse strand, counting down.
AAACGGGCTGCAAATTGCACTGACCACAACGGAAATGTTTCAGGGGGACCTCAAAAAGTGACAAACCCACCTGGGACCCGATTATTTGTTCAGTAGCTTTTGATCAGAGCATAGGTGTTGTTGCTGAACTAAAAGCTAAACTTGTTTATTTTAACAACCTGATCATACAATTCAATGGCCTTTTCGATATTATTAGACTAAGCTGAAGAGTCACACGCTTAACTGTGGAACGTTATTTTACCGCTGACACAATGTATGACGTTAGCTGCTCGAGGCTCTCGTGGACATGCATATATAGGCCATCGTGATTTAGCCAAGACATGATCCTGGATCAACATTACTGTCCAAAAATTATAATTTATCAAAATTCTTACCCTTAAACCTACCCCTACCCAAAATGTATGCCTAAATTCAGTGGGAAATTATAGCTGATTAACAAGGGTGTAGAAGCACCTTACCATGATTATAAGCTTAAAACTAATATTTCCAGAAAAATTATTCCTCAATTCTGATTGGTTGATTGGAATGTTGTTTCAGGAACATCTTGTACTTGGTCAAATCACGCTCACCATGCAGATCTACAGCCGTTGCAGGAAGTCAGTGATTTAGGTTATCATTTTAAGAGTAGAAAACCAAGCGATCTGCTTCAGAGCACATGTTACAACTCCCTGGAGGCTCATAGGATAGTTTTCCGATGCAGTACTTGCAGATATATCTAAATGAGCTTCAAAATTATGGCCACTATATACCAACACTACCAAGCATGAAAGAGAGAGAATAATTTTTTTTTTAAAACTCAGAAAGAAAGTCATATACACTGGCTTGTGGTGAGTATAATTGTAATTTTAATTCAATTTTGAATAGTATAATTAAAATTTTTGGGTGAACTATTCCCTTAAATGGGATTATAGCCAATACATACATTTTATTTGTCTTGTTTTAATTTAACAATTTTCAGCAGCTATCAGTCAAGCTATGGTTAATTTGGAAAACGTAAATGAGATACTTACTTTTAAATAAAATATGTTTCACTTTCATAGAATAGATACTTAAAAAGTAATCCGATCACGTAACATGTGTTACTTGTAACACGTGACCCACAAGTTTATAAAACACTTAAGAGTTGGCTACTGTGCTTAATCTGCAAAGGAACGACTATAAAACAACTGTGCACCAAAAATTTATTTAAAAAAAAAGTCCCATAAAAAAGACAACAGCAAATATTTGTATAATTCGCATACTGATACCATTAACTCATAATTACATTAATCAAACAGATTGATGATCCCAATAGATGCCAAAAACAGTTTCGCAAAAACTCGGGTCGGGATATTTGTAGCCTACTAGACAGCAAGAGCAAGAATTAAATAAATAATAGGAAAGGCAGACACGCGCGCGCAGAGAGAGTGAGTGAGAGAGAGAGAGAGAGAGAGAGAGAGACTCACAACAGTTGGCAGCGTGAGTGCCTGTCTCAAAGATGCCTCAGAGATCTTTCTTACTTGAGTCACGTCTGTCTCCACGCGAATGGATCCACCTGCGATCTCCAGAGAAGTGACGCTCATTTCATATGTGTGAGGACCAAACCTGTCGTGGTCATTTCGGGCCGGTGAGCAGAGGTGAGGTGAGCGCAACCGCTGCGCTTTCCTCACACCAATCAAGATTTTTCAGCCCGGTTTGAATGAACTCATTCAAGTGTGTGAGCCACTTCTTATAGGACTATGAAGACCACTCGAAAATGCCGTGCTCTGCTGTCTGTGGGGTTAAATCTTCTGGCACTCTTATTCTCAACGACTGCGTTCATCACGACCTACTGGTGCGAAGGAACTCAGAGGGTCCCCAAACCCAACTGCAGTAAGGAAAGACGGCATAATTGTATTGACTACGGGGTGAACGAGACAGACCCGAGTAAAGTTCACTATAGCTGGGAAACGGGTGACGACCGATTTCTCTTTAGGCATTTTCACACGGGGATCTGGTACTCGTGTGAGGAGAACATCCATGGAGGAGGTGAGAGTTCCTTAAGTCCCTTACACTTCTAATTTCAAAAAGCTGTTTGTTTTGCTCGTCTGTTTTTGTGCTGCTTTACGTCTCGAGCTTTGTAAAAAAAAAAATATATATATATATATATATTATTTCCATATTTGTCTTCTATGCAGTAAGGTAGCCTACTTGGAAATGTATCTCTAAACAGCACTCTTAAAAATAAACGGGCTTCAGAAGTCCTTCCCAGCGATAAAGAACCATTTTTGGTTCCAAAAAGTAAGTAAAAGGTTCTTCAAAGAACCATCTCTTTTATTACCTTTTTACAATTTAAAGAACCTTCTTTTGCTACAAAGAACCTTTTGTGATACAGAAGGTTCTTTGTGGAACCATTTAGGCAAAAAAGGTTCTTTGATAGCATTGTGAAGCACCTTTATTTTTAAGTGTGTATAAGTCATTGTGAAAGAGTGCTGTTATTATTTTGTTATTTTTATCTTTTAATGTACGTTTTAAAAATATGTAAAACATTGGTCATACTTACAAATTAAATTATATATACTGAAATTACACAGTGTTCTTGCACTGGGGAAACTTCAACAGGTCGTGTGTAAAGCAGTGTGAAATGTGTTGCGCAATGGATTGAAGGGAATGATTGTGTGCCAACAGCTTTGGAAACATCTGTTAGGATTTACATACTCTCAATGAGTTTTGAGGAACTTGGTAAAGGCACCATTAGATAACCATGTTCCCCACGGAGCACAGTGAAGTAAGCAGCTCATGCATAGCCTCATATGTTTAATGGATGCCCTCTTTAAAATGTGTTTTTTTTTTATGAATTCTACGTTAGATCATCTGGAGTTATTTGTCAGTAAATGTGCATCAAGATTATCCTGCAAAAAGGAATAGAATATGAAAGGAAAGTGTGACTGTGTGTTTTGCTTCTTCACATGTTTAATTAAATCAGATTTCAGAATAATCTTTAAAATTTATGTCTAGAGAGAAAACCAGTGCTTTAATGTCCAAATAAACTAAAGTGGAAAAAGAAGTGAAGAAATCTTTATAGTATGTATTGGTACCATCAATCATGTGAAAAATCTGTTTTCCAAGAAAAAAGGTTTTTATGTATTTATAAGTCTCAAGAACATGCTGAAGAAGTAGGCTAGTTTATCTTGAAATTATTTTGTTACAAACAGAAAAACAACAATATTTTGGCTTGACAAGCAAAAAGAAGTCAAAGGTCAGTACTGTAGATAATTTTAAATTTTGACAGTGCACTACAAGGTCAACAGATAAATCCAGGAAGAGGGGTCGCCAGGTTCAAAGTTGTATGTGATCGGATCACTGGTCTCACAGACATACTGACATAATGTCTTTAATACACTGACATAAACAGAAGGTTTTGTATTGTATTCAATTTAATCCAACAGACTTTGTCAAGGGAGTGAGAGAAGGTCAGTGTGTGTTACGCTGATGAGGAATAAGTTATGTGTCTCAATAAGGTTTTTTTTCTATTTTTGTCAGTATTGCTGCCGCTTCTGTGTAGTGATCAATGGGATTTATGATTAATCTGACAACAGTGTCAGACAAGCTTTGTGCTGAAAACTAATCAGACATCCACACGAGTAGCTCAGCTCAATCTTTGCGTAATGATTAATCGTCATCATTAACATACTATTCCAAACCTATAACATTTGTGCATGCAGCATCACCAAAAAACAAGATGGTTTGGACAACTGGTCAGTTGTTTTTGTCGATTTGCTTAACTTCTTGGTGATGTTCTGAATCCCTTCCATGTAAATACAGAAGAAGTTTAAAGTGCCTGAACTGCAGAGCCATCAATAGTAGATTTATACCGTCTTAAAATTTGACTAATAGTTCCGGCAATGGAGTGGCAAAGACAAATTCTTAGACGGCATGTAAATGTAGAGTGCTAATTAATAAATCATACTTAAAGATCTCTTCTCTTTGCCCATTGCCTGATCATACAGTACCACATAATAATGCTAATGGCCATCAAATCATCCACGCTCATTACCAATGCAATTACCCTCCACCAGCCTTAGATAGCAGATTAAACACATTAGAGGTCAATCAAAAGCCAGGGGTCTTTATTCGTATGGAATATTGGAAGAACAGGAATGGATTGAATGAAAATGATTAAAGCTTTTAGATCCATAATGAGCAAGTCAGCCCATGTCATTCTGATTCCCACTGGGTAGGCACTGGAAAATGAACCGCATATTCTTCCTAATACGCATTTGATACAATTGCCTCATGTTGTGCCTAAGATCAGACGCTAAAAGCATATAGATTTGTATAAATTGCACGTACTGTAGATTTCTTGAATAAGCCGTCTATTAAAAACTTGACATGACAGCTTTACTTTTTAGGATTTAAAATAGCTCTATTCTGAGTGACCAGTTTACAGATAAGTCTGTATATGTAAAAGGGACTAAAATGTATCATTGCAGACATTCCATGTTATTGATATAAATGAAATGATTACCACAAGTGCCTCACCTAACTGGTGAAATAAAGCTCGCTAGAAATTCAATTACTCGTGTTCTTGCATCACCGGTCGTTTTTGGAATCAGTTAATGTATTTCTCCCGGTGCAGTGAGATTCCTTATTTAAATTGAGGAGAGGTTACCACGGGCCACTTATCTGCCTGGCAGAAGGATTATACTCCCTCTGGGGACCTTATTTACTGAGGAAAAAAGCTCAAGGGAGATATAATGAGAAAAGAAGTGCACTTAGAATGTCCAGAATATGAAATCCAGGATATGACTCCCTGTCGTGTTCAATGGCAACCTAATGTGTGATCAGTCACACTTTAAACTGCTTTCCATTTGATGCTTTCTTTCTGGTCTCTGTAAGGAACCACAAGTGGTACATCCTTTGTTTTGATTTCACTGATTGAACCTTCACATTCTTCCTGGTTGTTTGGCGGTGCAATTTATCAGCAATCATTTGAACTGCATTTGAACTTTAGCCAAGTTTGTAAATGCTACTTTAAATCTTGATTTCCTAAGGTAATAAAACATTGAAAAGCTTGGGGATCTGTAATGCAGACGATGCCGTGCATAAAGTTTTGTTGAGTGGTTGCAGACTTACGCAGCTGGCTAATATATTTATTACATTCTTTGAACTGGGCAACACTCTAAGAGAAACTTGAGCCACATGTAGACACAATGGAAATGTTTTTTTGCACATATGTTGCTGTCTTCACATTATTATGCTATTTTAGTTCATCTCTCACTTCTATTTGAACTCTGGCCTTTAAGCAAAGCTTAGCATCTTTCACCCCTTCACTGGCAAGATTATTACTAAAACTTGCATACTGAAGTTTTTTGAAGAAATGGCCTGGAGTCTCAAATTATCCTCGCCAGTTTAATTAGAAGTCCAATTTGAGAGAATGCATCAAAAACTCTTTATGTTCTAGCCCAGAGATACATAGGACAATCTTAATTACAGCAGTTATTTTGGTTTTAGACCACCGACAATTGGTTTACTTGTTTTATTGAGGCAACTGCAGACATTTTAATGATTGCTAGTGAAGAAAACCTTACAAGAAAAGCATGCTGTATGCTATCAATTTAACAAACAAAGCGTTTGTAAAACAAATACATGCTGTAGAGGTTAATGCTACAACCAGCACAATGTCTTTAGACAAAAACTGAAGTGATGAATTGATCCAAGGGGAAGCTGACTACTAAAGCTGTCTTATCACTGGAACACAGCACTGTAAAGATGAAGCCGAGCCCTCTTACTCTCAGTACACAAAAAGAGCTTGTAGAGCACAGATGTTAACTCTTCGGGTGTCTTGTGTCTTTCCAGGTGAGAAATGCAGGAGTTTTATTGATCTGGCCCCGGCATCTGAGAGAGGTGAGTAATGGCTGTCATTAGTGTGCCGTTCAGGCTTGTCCGACAACACACACCGAAACTTACAAATGACGGATCTCTTATGTCCACCTCGGAGCATCCCTGCTTTATTATTTCATGCATGCTACATATGTGGTACCTTAACTGATGTATGCATGTTGGAGTGAATGTGTTGACATTCTCTGAATGGCAAACTGTGGTATAAAAAATGGACATATTTGTGGTCTGTTAAGACATGTGAGTGTGCTTAGGATATTTCCTTTCCACTGTTCTGTGTTTAAAAAGTGTGTAAAAAAAACTCTGCTGTAATGTCACTCTTTAGTAGAGGGTGAAGGTGCGTCTGCAGCAGACACTTTTATGTGGCAGGGGTTCATTTGTATAATCTAACAGATTTCAACATTTAGTTCACATTTAACCAGGGGACATTTTTTTCATGCTTTTCAAATACTTTTAATATATAATTTATACTATTATTCTTGTCTCAGGCCAAGACCTTTTAATCTTAATGTCTGAAAATACATTATGAATGAAATAAAAATGTAAAAAAGCGCGGAAATATTTAGGATACATAAGATGATTTTTCCAAGAATGTTAAAAAAGACATTTGCATCACAGAAAAACACAATACATAGATGTGATACTGTAAAAAAGTAAGAAAAAAGGAAAACTTTTGCGTCTACACTGTAAGCATGCAAATTAAACATGGTCTTGTAATTGAGGGAACGCCTATGAAGTGTGATCCAGTATTGACTTCGAATTTGACTTTTCTTTGAGGTTACGTTTGACAACGTAATGCGTTCCTTCGCTAAAAGTGATTTTAATGGCATGCTTTATTGTTGATGTTTTCTTTGCGGTGGCAAAGCCTTCACAGGGGAAATATCATTTTGAATATGGATTTTTTTCAGTTCAGAGGACTGCTGCATAATACATCTCGCCTTGAACAAATCTGGAGATAATACTCCGCAATCAAAAAAGAAAATGAATTTTGCTTGCAAATTACATCTGCCACAGTTTCAGGGGAGAACATTTGCAAGGCAAACTACACCATCCTCTGTTCTCTTTAGACCCCGGTTTTTATCTTTTAAGTCATGACTGACTCTCAAGGTCTCCAGTGATAATCACATTTGATACAAAGCTGCTGATATTTGTGGAATAATCCGAAGAGGGATGGCAGTGCATTTTGATTGAAGTGTTTTCAGATTCACCCCTCTATCTAAGTGTTGTCTTGTACAGAAGCTTGTCGGAAATAGTTTGGGCAAAAATTAGAGCGAGAAATTTGATTTATCACCACAGAAGATGCTCAGGTCAGGCAGACAGAAAGATATAGAGCTTCTATCTCTATCCTGTCTCAATGACACCATAGCTCAGACAATATCAAGCCCTCAAACAGTGCTTTTCTCTGGGACCGCCTCAAGGAGCCCCCAAGAAAATTGACACATTGTTTATAGTTGCCTCTGAAAAATGTAGGCTTTCAAAGGTGCCCCGTTGTGTTTGAACTCTTGAAGACAAGCACTCCAGACATTAATATTGCATAATGCCCTCATATTTCAGGTTAAAATGCCTTAATCACTCACCACCTGCGTTTCTCTCAAAGTCTGTCATCTTTTATTCAACGTGTGTGAGGGAATGCGTTAAGAAGCCTCAAACGAAGGCAAATTTGACAGTGGATAATGGGTAGGACAGGTGTAGCAGAAGACTAGACTGTAAGGTGAACTCTGAATGTTGAAAGTAAGCAAAATAGTGTTATGCTCTCAGACCAGAACACCTCTGCTATCTCTGCAGAATTCTTCTCAGAGTAGGCTCTGGGGCAAATGGGATTTCTGCTAATTAGGAGGAGCTGGTTGCTGTTATGGAAACACCCTGGAGTCAGTCTGATGGATACAGTTACATTTCCCTAATCTCTCAAAATACCTTTAAAAATAAAATAAAATAGAGATTAAGCATTCTTTTAAAACACAAAAGCAGCATGGTTTTAAAGTGCAGAGAAAGAGAAAATCAAGTACTCAGGAATGTTTACGCACCTATTTTGCATTTCTTTCTCTCCCTCTGTTTTATTATTATTATTATTGTATTATACACAACACTTAAAAGCTTAGTGGTCAGTATGTTTTTGTTTTATTTGTTTAAATTCACACTTACAATTCAGCATGGACGATTGTAATAAATCAAAAGTTAAAGACGTTAACACGTTACAAACTAATTTAATTTATAATTATTAAATAATGAACTTAAAATTTCAGCTTTACCATACTTTTTCTTCTGAAGTACAAAACAACAATTTTAAATTGCAGTAATATTTCACATAATCAGATCAGAGCAGCTTAGTTACCTAGAAATATTTATTCAGTTTAAATCATATAATTTCACTGTTTAACATTTTTCAAATTCTTAAACTGTTTAATTTGTAATGTGCTACATGAAGCGGTTATTACAGATCAATGTTTGGTGATTTTAATGAACTCAAAACACATATTTGCTCTTTGCCAACTGAATACAGCATGACAAACTATACAAAAATGTGCCCAATGCATGTCCATTTATATGCAGGGGGCAAGTTGTTAAAATCCCGCTTGAAATCTGACCGTGTGAATAAAAGCGACACAGAGAATTATGGGGCAACAGCAGAGCGCTTTGCTCACCAGTGTGTGTGTGTGTATTGCAGGTGTCCTTTGGCTGTCAGTTGTGTCTGAGGTGCTATACATCATGCTGCTGGTCGTTGGCTTCAGTCTGATGTGCCTGGAGCTTTTTCACTCCAGTAACGTGATCGATGGACTCAAACTAAACGCCTTCGCCGCAGTCTTCACTGTGCTGTCAGGTAGGCCTCCACCCTTGTCCCCACCTCACTCTTAGAGAAACTAATTGTGCATTACTTCATTACGTTTATCAGCACAGCCTGTCCGCTGTATCTCACCGCAGTCACAAATGATGGTGACAAAAGAAAGTTTTGGGCTTGTATAATTCATAAAGTATTTGCAATCTCCGCAGAACTGGTTATTGATTTGATAATAGTGCTGAGAGATCTTTTAAACGATAACAAAGAAACAAAATACTGTTTCTTGAGACATTTCCAATTTTACTTGAATTGTTTTCAAAATGGCAACACTTCCACTTATCCAGTACTGCTGGAGTTCTAGTCAGTGGAAAAGGTTTTCTTTAAAAAAATATTTATATATATATTAGTGCTGTCAAATGATTAATCATGATAAATCAAATCCAAAATAAAAGTCTTTATTTACATAACATATGTGTTCATGCTGTGTTTATTTATGATGTTTATATTAAAACACACACATACAGTATAAACTTAGAAAGTATTTA
>JAUCNO010000710.1:8625155-8638645 GCA_032353835.1 Enteromius viviparus | reverse complement strand
AAGTTCCTGTATGTAATCAATCTTTATATGGAATATCTGATATTCAAACAAAACATTAATGATGAAAATGAAGATTATATGGTAAATATATATTCTTATTGTATAAGAGTTAAAGACGGAAACCTATAAGTTATTTATTTATTTATTATTTTTTATTGAACAATTATTAATGTACAAACAACTTAGCAATGTCAAATTGACATCACGTTACAATCTTCAAAACGGGTGCAAAAAAAAAAAGAAATGAAGGGCTAGGGTTTTTCTTGTAAATTATAATACATAATTATAGAAAACAGATTTACTGCAATTTTCTTTTCATCATTTTAAGGGCTTTTGTATACAAAACAAACTCATTATGAAACGCATTAAAGGCTGGTTTCATTTTTAGGTATCTACCTTTATGTAGGCTATATAAAATTTTCCCATCATAAAGATGCTATTAACCAAGATGGAATAAGTGTCCGACCTGACGGCCGTCTCTTTATTCCTCCCCCGACTGCAAGGGTCTGCTCTCGCCAGCCGGTGGTAGGCTAGTGTAGTGCATCTCGAACACACCTAAGGTATCGTGCAGCCCTAATTAAAAAACCATGTGGAATTTGTGTCAGCACGTCATAAAAAGAACGCGGCACCAGTTTCCTGTCTGAGATTTGTTATGCCCCACTATACCACTATCATGAGGATATCAAAAAGTTCTTGCGAAGCCATCTTGTCACACCCCTGTTTTTAATTTTAAGCTGTAATTTATTCCTATGATGGCAAAGCTGAATTTTTAGCAGTCAGGTTTTTTTACTGCCTGATATGGAAAAAAAGATATTGTTGGTCAAATACTTGGATTGTATTCCAAATAATTGGATTGGTAAATTGGATAAAAAACATTTGGTGGAATCAGACAGTGTCCAATAGTGTCTTTTTGGTGAAAATCCAGTTGCTGTCCATATAAAGTTTGAAGTGCTTTTACTGCCTTTAAAAATTTGTCAAAATTCTTAAATAGAAACTTTTCCATTGGTGTTTTATGTTGCATGTCCGCTGTACAGTGACTTTTTGGAGTGAGTCTCTGTCATTTAATTTTTTGGGACCATGCCTGTCTGTTAGAGCAGAGAGGGAATGGCTGTAGTGGATCTCCCAGCAAATGATTTGTGTTATTTTGGCACTGGGATATAAGAGACATGCATTGGGCTTCTGACAGGCATGAAAGTGGTATTTACATTGGCTGAATTACCACAGATGCTTGCCCTGCATCCATTAGTCTAGACTAAGATTGCTTCATTTGTCCTCTGCCATCTGGATAATTTCTTGTTTAACCCCCCATTGGAAACTGTAGGTAATTTGCAGCCCTTAAATCGTCAGCCCTTTTTGGGGAATGTAACTTTACTACTCCTGATAAATAAAAAAATAAAGAAAAAAAACCTGTTTGAGAACAGATTAAGATTTGAACTGGCAAAAAAGCAGTTGTTTAAAATAAATAAATAAAGTGTTAAAACATCAAAGCAATATGCATTAATATACTGTATGCATAGTGAAGTATTAAAAGGATGACAATAGGTTGTTTGCACATGACGTCATTGCTGTGGCGTGAAATGCAGCTGGAGGGCAGGAAATGATTTTTCTTCATGTGAATCAGTAGCAGAAGTACAAAATTCTTGTGTTTTGAGTTGTTTATGAATGTTCAAATTGGTCAAACCAAGAAAACACAAGGACGCCTTTTAATGTGTAGGAAAATTTGTTGCTCATAAGAAGTTAAAAATCAAGAAATTGACTGAAAAACACAGGACAAAGTTTTCAAGCCAAGTGTTTTTCAGTCAGTTTCTTGATTCCTCACTCCTTACCAGCTTCTGAATTAGCAGCACCCACATAGCCTGGTAATACAGTACCAAACTCTGCTACTTCTAACTATAATCTTAAATTCGGCGCTTAGTGTCTACGTCACGGCCCTAAGCCTGCCCTCTGTTCATTAATTGGTCTGGCCGTTTTGGATCCGTAGAGAAACCGTAAGATAGCCAATAGTCAGGCTAAGCACCACATGCATGTTTAACAGTTATACTAAGACAATGAATAGCTTAGTTTTTTCTGCTGTAAACAGTGTGGCTTGTAAAATCTCATTGTTTCATGTGTGTTTCACAGTATGGCCTGGGGCTCGTTCACCTGTTGCATGGCCGCCTCCGTCACCACCCTCAACTCCTACACAAAAACGGTGATTGAGTTTCGGCACAAACGCAAACTCTTTGAGCAAGGACTGCGCGAAGAGCAAACCTTCCTAGATCCAGAGGCCTTCCATTACTTCCGTGACAGGTCGGTTCAGTCCATCTCCAGCTCTATAGATGTTTACCCAAGCCACGGAAGCAGCCATGGGAGTAGCTGTGGGAAAATGCGCTCCACTCCGGCTCCGGTGGACCAGAGCGACAACACAGAGTCTCTGGGAGAAGAGCAGTGCTGAGAGGAAGTGAACTCGGTACTGCACAGGTGGCCTTGTTTGGACTGGACAACTCAGAATACTAAAGAACTGGGATGTGAGGGGTTGGAAAGTTGAATTTGGACATGAGTTACAGTATCGAACGAGGCATGCAGGTTACAAGCTGAGCCTTAGCATAGAGAAATCAGTGATTGTAAATAAAATAATGCGGAAAGGGAGCGTGTTTTCCCTCATCGGCAGATAGCTGAGGTCTGGATGGGCAGGTGGGAAAACCACGCAGCTTACACTGCCGTGAAGAGCCATGCGCACTTCTAAAACAGCATCAAAGCATCTGTCGCTCCCTCGCCCTGACAGCTAGACTTGCTCCTGAGTATTTATCGGTCTTACACAGTATGTGAAATGCCCTCCTCCCTTGGTGAGATCTGCTTGAATATGCCTTCATGTTACAAACAGCAGACTAGAGTACCGTTTAAATCCTGCCTTCGATACTGCTGCAGCTGAACAACGGAGAAGCACAGCCCATTTCAGTTGCAACATCCACTAGGTATCAAAAGGTTACTGCCGCTTGGATTTTGCCTGTTTCTGTCTATTGTCGTGCATTACTGGCTTGATTAGCAGAGGTCAGTGACAAGATTGTAAACCATGACCCCAATTTTTTTTTTTTTTGTAATATCTTGAATATGTTATTGATGTACATGCAATGAATGAAATTCTATCTATTAATGAATGTACTAAATTGTATATTTATCTATGTATGCACTATAATCCTGTCTTTTTCATTTGATAAAGAGGAACAGAATTATCCTACTGAATTATTTCAAGTTAGTTTTCAAGACATTTTTCACAACAGTTCTTTATTTTTAAGAAACATATGTGTATATTCCAACTTGTATTACTCCTTGGCCTAGGCCAAAGGTAATCTCAACTTTGTATATCCCACAAGTGCCATATATGGATAAAAAAAGTAAAAAAAACAATAATATATAGATATATATTATTTATTTGATTAATTCTTTTAACTCTGAGGCTTGCATACATTCAGAGGTCATTTAAAAACCCTAGAAAGTTATTGCAAAGTGTAATGAATAAGAACATACATCCTTGACTAAGCGAAGACATCCCGTGTTCGCTATTATAGGGAATATTATTTTTTCACATCTGGAGCTCAACAGCATGTCTTTGAGCACAGTTTTTCTCAGTGAATCATTTTCTGTGAGTTCAGGATTTATGCTATTCAAGCTATTGAATTACACAGTATTTACTAGAAGCCATAAAACTGCTTGCTGAAGCAAGCGCTTGCATGGTTTAGAACCTGCCTTCAGCAGAAGCCCAGATCAAACAGCCAGGGGATTGATCTTGCAGTGCGAAAGCTAGCAGATGAAGCTTATTCTAATGCAACGCTCTTTAACACTCATGCACTTGTGTGAAATTGTACAGACAGTGAGCACGCTTCCATTCATTTGGGTTGTTATGGAGTGGATGTCCATTTTCTCATCTTCATCAAAACATACATTATCAAAGCAGTATGTCAGATAAATGGGATGTGTGAATAATCAGCACTGAGACAGTCGCCAAACAACATCTGAAAGACTTGCTTTAAAATGTTCAAGGAATAAATGTTTGAAAAAAATTACTAGAATTGCCAATTGATCCAAAAAAAAATTTTAATAACTTTTGTTTCATTCAATACTAACCCAGTACTATATATTAAAAAAATAATACTAACATGTGGTAACATTAAATTAATCAAAAACCATAACAAAGAGCCATTCGCTTAGAAAATGTATTTCATTGGTTGAGCTGTATGTTTATGATTCACTAAGAAGCCGTTTGTTTGGGAGTGTAGATTCAGCAGCAGTGTATTTAAGGGTTAGTTCACTCAACAATGAAGTTTAGTATGTTTTCTTACAGTGAAAGTGAGAAAAAAGTGTTTATTATGTTTGAAATATGGTCATTTATCTTACAAAAACACATTGATTCGCTATAGGAGAGAATCCAGAGCTATGTGAGGGATGTTTTATTATGGATACACACACTTTATTTCACGTCTTCTGAAGTGTATCCAGCAAACACCTGTTTAGTCCCAACATGGAAAGGCTGGGAGGGACCTGGAGAGTTTTTAATTAAATGTTGACTGCATATATCAGAAAGAAGAAAGTCACACACACCTAGGAAGCTTCGATACAGGCTAATTTTCATTTTTGGGTGATCTAACCCCTTTAAGTATTTCAGGAAGCTCCTTCTCCTTGAGCATTTAATTACAATAGTCCGTTCACACTGACAGAAGAATGCACATGAAAAAGCCATTAACAGAGCTAAACGGGAAGAATGCTTGAAAACAGTAATTATTTTTGCAGTCCTTGTTTGGTAGTGAAAATTACACACATACACCTACAGAATGTGCTTGGCGAATGTTGAAGTTCTTCGTGAAATTTCCAAAGACTTTAAAAATGGCCAAACTGTGAGTCTGAAGACAGAGTCAAGCTTCAGCTGTGAATTCTATTATAGAAATCCCTATACTAAAAAAGCCCTTTAAGTTTACTGAGTACACTTAATGAATGCTTTCTATAATCAATGCATATTCAAACCCCAAATAACATCTTGCTGGTCCATATTGCCTTTATATAAGCACATACATTAGTAAAGTGCTTCCTCTTGTGGGGGAAATCAACAGAGAAGAATCTATAGCGTGCTTTTCAATGCAGAGCCATTGAAGACGTGCCGCACATCTGGAGAAATCGGCTGACATACATCCTCTTATTCATCCCTCATCCATTATTTATTTTTGTTTCGGCTGGGTTTTTCTTGCCATCTGTCCCAAGTACAGTGTGATCTCCGGCTTTTCTGATTGTTTAATATTGATCTTTCACTAGACCGCTGACCTGTGGGTGACCCTACTATTATTGGACATAGATTATCAGCACCTTAAGTGAAAAGCAATTACATTTATCTCCATATGGCACAAGGGATCTACAACAGACCACAGAGAGATCTGAATTAACACTACACCGCTCTGCCATTGACTAGGGATGGTTCAGTGATGGAAAAGAGTCTCCTTTCACATTCAGTTTTACAAAGCAAACAATGCTAAGCTGCTTCATTACGTTTTACAGGAAGGGTCACGCGGCACAGGCTCAATTTGAGCCCTGGAGATGAAACACAATGAGCTGGCATTTGGGGTAAGAGATAGCGCAGAGGGAGAGGAGAAATTCATCACGGTTTGGTGATAAATCAAGGAGAAGCCATCACTAATTAAAGTGCATCAGCAATGTGTCTCTCGCCTCGCTGCATCGCTTACAGTATTATAACTTTCAGTTCTGCAAATTATGCGCAAAACAAAGAAACTCATTTGTACAGCGAGGATGAAACCAAAACGGTCGAAAATTGGCTTCCTTTTATCCACATACAAGACGACAGACCGCAATTGTTTCCCGGGCATATATTTGCCATTTACATAATGTTTAGTCATGGTAGGTAATGAAATGCAGCTGAAAGAGTTTATGAGGTGCACCTGCTGGGCCGTTTCGAGACGGCCGCTGGATGGGTCGTTTGTGTAATTTTCATTAGGCGGACAGAAGAGACTGGCTTTCCTGTCGCCATGATACGACTACGTCTGAAGGGATGACTGGCCTGAGATCCAGCTTTATTCTCCTTTGCAGATTAGAGGGGAATCTCTCGAGCTTCCTGCCCCCGATGTTGCTCAAATAACAGTAATTAAGACATGTAAATTATAATAAATTATGTTCCTCGCTGTGGGTGAAATGGAGGTTGAAAATAAGCGTAAAATAAGCAGCGTGCTGCACATGAAACCAGAGATAGTGGCTGTGGTGTAATGACATTTATTTCCAATGATATGGCATAAATCATTACCAGACTGAACAAATTAAACAATTTCTAATTGCAGGATGGTAATGCAAGCACAAGTGAGAGTTCCTTTGAATATATATAAACATATTTATGAATTCTTCAAATGAAAGTTCATGAAGACAGGTATTCTCTGCAGTCTCTACAAGTTGTCTATTAAACTTATGTGCTATTTTCTTAAATCACTATTATTAAAGTTTTTATGTCATATGACAGCTATTCCTTTAAGCAGGATGTGCTGTTTTTAGATTAACGCCAATTCTTAGGACTCAAATATGTGGGTGTTTCTTTGGGCAAGGTATGTGTTTTTTTTGGTTTTTTTTGCCGTTTTTCAAAAAATAAGGGCTAGTCATTTATACAATAAATAATAGTAAAGTTACCCTAGTGAAAAAAAATATACAAAAATGCATCTGAAATACATGCCAAGTACATTTACAGATTTATGTGCTTAATAAAAAATGCTCTGCACTTGTTCTTTGCAATTATACTGAACTGGTTACTTAAAGTTTGCTTTAATTGGAACAACAAATTTTGTTTGTAATGGAAGTACACAATTAAAGTTATACTGAAGTATATTTGAGTGTGCTAAAGTCGAACTATTGCAAGTATACTTTAGGCACACTTCAAATATCTTACATTTACAGATTCAAAGATCATATGTACAATCTTCATCAGCAGTAACATTAAAACGTTTAGGCATATATGTACACTTTCCTGTGTACTACAGTATATTTAATACTAATATGCTAATGGAATTAAATTATACTTAATAATAAAATGTTACAAATATAATAGAAATTATTTGTATTAATATTGTACTTGATACTAAGCAGACAACAAAATAAAAAAAATAAATGTTGGATGCTGTTAACAGAAAAATTAGATATACTTTTAAAAATGTCCACAGGGCTAAAAGCACTCACAGTTGAAGAAACACCCATGTACGGTTTATCTACACAAGATGCTCTGTAATTCGATGTCAGATAGACTGTTCTCTCCATCATCATGGGATTCCAATTGGTCTCTCAGATCCTGACATATGCTCCAGACGGAGAATAATCAAAGGTCTTATCAGAGCTTGATGGATGGTCAAATCAAACAACTCCATCTGTAGAACTGGAATAGGCCCTGGAACGGAAACTTGCTCTCTCTCTCTCTCTCTCTCTATCACTATATTTTCTTTTTGCAACAAAAACTGACAGCTAAATTTAACTGCTACAGAATTACAACGAGACCACCACCCGTCCATGTCAAAATTAATTTAAACGCTTGATTTAGAGGGAATAAAACATTAAGAAAAATGCAGCTGCAGTTCACCTTGCATTGACCTGTCTGAGTTTTTAATGTTCTTTAAGTGGGTGGGTATGTTCCGCAGTGTCACTTACACGTGTGATGAATTTAGTTGACTGGGATGATAGCCGGTGAGGTACAGGGTGGGCGGACACGGGGGAGACACGTGTTTGCACTGCATCACTGACCACTTCTTAATGGATACAGGAGATTTATGCAAGCGGTCACAAAGAATGGGGCTGTATCCCCCTCACATAGCTCAGCTTCAGAGCGGTCCGTCTGAAAACCTGCATATATTTTATCTGTGCCAGTTTTATAGTTGTGCAAGTCTGGAGGATATTAACTGAACTGCAGACGCTTTCTGACACACAATAGAGCTGCTTCTGAATCTTGCGCCAGTTTCTGAAACATTCTTTCGTTTATTATACTCATCTGCAATCCTGAATCATTTATGAGGGCATTATGACATCTTCTACCACTCTTCACATTTAATTACTTTTGTTCAGTAGGAATATGACAATTTCAAGGGATTGTTCATTCATGCATACCCTATTAGGCACAGTTAATCAACTGCGTGGTTTGCTGTAGCAGCCTGCATACATACAAATGATTTTAGCTCATTTTTAAGAAGAAAAAAAATTAATAATCAAGATTTCTGAATGCTGACTAAAATAAAAATCGGTCAAGAAAATTGTATATGGATATGCCATTTCATCTCAGAGGAAAAACATTTTTAGGAGCAGATTTTGTATGAAATCGTATGATGTGAATCATAGAAAAGCATGTGATTGTTTTGTAAAAAAAAAAAAAAAAACTAAGCATGAAGCACTAAAGATAATAGTCACTAATTCATACAACTTATCCAGTAATTCTCTAAAGGGAAAAATTGTGCTGGTTTCCTCAGATATCATCAGCCTTCTGTCTGCAACATCCGATTCTTCTTTCGAAAGCATATGATAAAAAAGTCTCAAGGTACAATAAGTTTGAATTAGACTCTCTAAGAGCAAGTACTGAGATAACAATTGAACCCCTCTTTATTTTTCGGTTATTAAAAATTTCCCAGAAATATATAAGCTACTTTATTTCTGTGAGATAGGAGAATGTGAGACTTAGAATACACATTCACAACATAGCTTTAGCAATTATGCAAGTAATTTAAAAAATAATTTCATAACGGTTTCTAAAAAAAAACATGTACTTGTCTAACATAAAAGTGAATTACATGCCTGATCTGAGGAATATGCCAAAAGCAAGATTGATTCGCATCCAGCTGCGTGTTCAAGGGCACAGCAAATGTAACAAAATCTAATTAGTCTACAATATATGGCAGAGGAGACGTCTTCTACCAGAAGCTTTTGTATTTTTAGATTCTATGTAAATTCATGTCATCGGTAACGTAAAAAAACTAATGCTATAAAATGAAAATGGGTGCTTTGTAAAAAATAAAAGTGCAGGAACATTTGTAATGATGGCCGCTCATTTTTAAGCCTGCAATCGATAGCCTTATTCACAAGAATTAAACCCCCTCATAAGCAATGTGTTGTGGAGTCACATTGTGAGATTAATTTTGACTCTGTCTTCTAAATTGGAACTGATGGCACCCCAGTTCATTTGTCATTTGTTAACGGCGGTCTCAGTGACACAGTCGCTGGAATTCTCCATCAATTAGATCAATGGATTGATTAATCCCGAAGAGCTACAGATGGTTCAGGTGCTTATGTCCAAAATCGGCCTAACTAGACTGGACAAGCCCTGATGGCGTTTCTAGCCATTCCTTGCCACTGTTTCCCAACTTACACCAAGTGTGATATGTTTTTAGAAAACATTTCCAAAATATATTTATATAATGACATTTAGTCATTTAGCAGTTGCTTTTATCCAAAGCGACTTACAAATAAGGACAATGGAAGTAATCAAAATAAAAAATAAAGAGTCAGATAAGGTGAATAAACAGATAGATAGATAGAGCTGGATATTCTCATATTCTGTAAGCGCAATTCATTTAAGTTTTTATAATTTAATTTTATATTTTAAATTTAAACATTTAAAGGAGCAATAGAATGGAAAACTATTATAGTGATTTTCTGAGCACCACTGACAAGTATGTGATCTTGTCAAATGTTATATACTGAAGCTTCACACTATAAACAGTTAGTGCTATAACAAATCTCGAAAGTGAAAGTGAAATGCTAACATGCATATTAATAGCGGCTTCGTGATGCCTGTCTTTTATATACAGTATAATTACCCAACAATATAACTACGAGAGAATTGAAATATATATTTTCTTCCTCGTTTTCTCCTGAGTATGTGAGCTATTTAAACTAGCTGCATGGTAAAACAGCCAATCAGAGCAGAGCTCAGTATTATTTTTCATGACTCTTTCAAATAAGTTAAAATAGACCATTTTACTGTAAAGACAACTCCTAGGATTGTAAATAGACATGTAAAACCATTTGTGGATAAGTTTTTGCCCTTACTTAAGCCACATACAGTACTATGTAGATGTCAGAGAACAATTTAAAATACTGTATTCTAAGTCTATGAATTCTAATTTCAGCGTCGTGTTTTTAGAACATTCTGTCTCATGTGAGATGCTGAAAACAATCCAGATCATCCATCTAGCGCACATGTTTACAAAGAAAATCCATCTTGCACCATTTCTTTAACTGATTTGTGCTCTTTTGGCTGCAATTGCAATTGTACATCAGATTGTAGCTCACATCACATGGTGTTTACATTCTCTGAGCATTATCTTCTGACACATTCTCATTTATATAATTGATACACAGAACATACCCTGTCATATAACTATGGCTTTCATAGCACCAGCTATAATGTACTAATGTATGCAGCTAATGTAATGCAGTCAATAGAAAGCACTTTTGCACAGTTCATTTGCACAGCTTCCCTGCAATGTGTTGTACCAATGCAAATGGTAGCAGTCATTTGTCAGGACTGGATATTTCAGGAACATTTTAATCATTTGTGCGAACAGTCTGCCAGTGCAAATAATGTGATATATGTGATTCTGTGAAACATGCATAATGTGTGTTTACACTTTATAAACTCTATAAACAATACTTTTAATTCTTCTTAAATGAGCTATCTATATTCATTTCTGTTATTCTCTCCTATTCCTAATTGTCTTTTCATAAGGCATTATGCAAACATTTGCTGCCCAATAAAAAGTTAACATTTTTAAAACAACCCTTTGGCAAAGCACTGTAGTGATTTTTCAAGTAACTGATAAATGCAGTCCACCAGTCTCCATATATAAAAAAGACACACTCACTTATGTGATTAGCGATAATCAAATTGCGCGTATGTGGAGGTTGATTACAGCGTAATAAATAACGTGGGGTCTCCACAACAATATCAATCAATTCACATTGGTCAATTCTCATTAGACTTTGTTGCTCTGAGCTATGGAGGGCAGACAAACATAATGGATTTTACTAACTGCCAGTCTGAGATATTTCTCTCACCTTTTACAGGGCTGTTTGGGAGTCTGGCATAGACTGAACCCCTGTGACAGGTGAGACAGCTGCCATGCCATATTGTCCTCTCTAATGACCTAGTTTGCCAGGTGAGGCCAGGCCCACTGCAAAACACGTCCACCTTAATTACCGTTCAATTACCTTGGCTGGGACATCAGATCCATCAGAGGAGCTTTTACCTAAACCATAGGCTTGATCTAGAAACCAAGGACACTTAAAGTGATAGCCAAGATGTGATATTTGAATGTGTAATGAACAGTGGTGAATGAGATGTGGGTTTTGAAATTGCATATCACAGTATTAATATAAAATACACTACCATTCAACAGTTGTTATAAATTGATTATAAGAAACTATAAAATTAGCATAGTAGAATTATGTCTGCTCAAAATTCAGCTTTGCCATCACAGAAATACATTACATTTTATAGTATATCAAAATATAAATCACTTATGTTCAAACTGTAATGTCTCACATTTTAATCAAACAAATGCAGAGACCCACCCTAAACTTCTGAACAGTAGTGTATGCATTATTTTTACTTGAACAGTAGTACATGAGTGGGTATGAGATAGTTTTGTCACGACTGAGTCGTTGCTTTTGGAAATTTAGCATTGTGTCTGCGGTTCAAAATGCAAACCTTAATCCTTAATGCGATTAATGCAACCTAACGTTAAATAAATCATTTCAATGTGAGGAAGTCAGTCATATATAATGAACATGGGACACCATGTTGAGATTACATGACTAGTCAAAGCTAACTGATTCTGCCTCTTGGTGTCAGTGTAAGTTTGCAAAACATAACCAAAGTCAGTTAGCGACCAACAGATTACATCTGCAATAAAAACTTCCTGTGGACAGGTTTTTAAAACATGCTTTAGATCTATGAATAAAACAAGGCCTGTTATGTTACTTAAAGATACTTCTAAAACAAAGTGAAATGTAGCCTTGACTTACAGTTTCTAACAAGCTATAATTGCTATATTTGGTGCTTGGTCATAGTTAGTAAAATCAAACTCATTTGAAGGCCTATACGACTAAATATAATTTCTAAAGAAGAAAAAGAGCATTAGAAATCATGTTATTCATAAACTGAAAACTTTAATCATATAAAGCAGAAACTTCAGAGGAACCCCATGTGACTAAAAAACCCATCTCTACAAACTGAGCTGTATAACAACTAAAAAAGCAAATATATTTGTTTATGATGAATAAGAACAGCAACAATTAAACACATTTTGTTTCACCCATTTTTTCAGCTATCTCAGATTTCCATATTCCCTCAGAGGCAACTAATGTCATGATGATCATATAGACGCTTCAGAAACAGCTGGCCAGTGTAATGAATGTGCTCAATATCCAGCAGCAAGAGCACTCCTGTGGGTTCATCTTTTTCCTTTTACTGTCATTAACCATATGCCTGGTGTATTCTTTTTCCATTTCATTAAATATTTATACATTCACAAAGTTACATTAGTTCGGACATTCATTGTTTTGACCACACATTAGGATACATGAATGTCCATTTCACCAACTGCTTTTGTTGTAAACCACATACCATTTCCTGTCACCTTGATTCCTCTGTTTGCTTCATGAGATGGGTCTTGGTTTACTGAGCAGAGTATTGGGAGAAGACAGTACAAACATCTCTTTGAAGAGCCTTCTGTTTGATGCTGAACTCTCACAAGGGACTCTGTCACAAGCTGACACCAAAAAACATCCATTGATCCATATTCCACACAAGCATCACATTCCCAAGCCGACTCTCAAAAGCCCCCCCCCAGTCTCAGAGCTTTATATTCTTTTAGTTTATAGACAACGAATCACGATTATCTTCATCTGCACTATTCTGCCCTCTGGAGGAATTATAGCATCCTGTTGGGATTAGGTACTGACAGGAATGGTTAGCCTTTTGCATTTGGGGAAAGACTTGGCGTGATAACGATCCTCATCAACTTTCATCATTAAGCAAAAACATTGGCATGAGATGTTCTCAACAAGTGGGCCGCAACTCAATATAGAGTATATACATCTAAAATATTATAAGATATTGTATAAATAAAATCTGAAAACAAAGCTTAATAAAAAAATTACCATGAACAACCCGTTGAAACAAATACAAATATATGCGTTCATCATGGGCTATTCAAAGAGAAAGCTGTACCTCTGCTGCCATCTACTGCTCAGAGTAATAAAAGAGACGGTCCATTTAAATTCATTATATCACTTTCTATAAGGGAGAGTAAGACTATAGTAGGGTATGTTTTTGCTGGTTCATACTTTTTCTTTTCTTTTTTTGCCACTAAATAAATAAATACATACATTTTTAAAATACACATACATTTAGTAGCATGTAAGCAGCAAGAGCTGCTTATATATATATATATATATATATATATATATTAGGGGTGGGCATAGATTAATTT
>JAUCNO010000710.1:8549461-8616772 GCA_032353835.1 Enteromius viviparus | reverse complement strand
GAATCAGGGCTCTCAGGTATAAAGACCCAGTCTGTCGATACGACATACGTCGTAGTGTACGACAGACAAGGGAACTGCTTTATTTCACAATAAATAACTGCTTTAAGTTAAAGAGAAATTAATCATTATAAAATTCATAGACTCTTAAGAGCCTGTACTTTTTAGAAAATCTAAGGCATGGAACTCAACCAGTGTTGTCCCATTACAGAACGAGTGATTCTTTCGGTTCTTTTTAGAGAATTAATAACATACCACACAATTAGTGTAGTTGGACATCTAAATGTATCTTTCTTATGAACTGATTCATTTTAATGAATCAAACACATATAGGTCAACCAGTGAGGGGCGATATCTGAATTAATGGCTCTTTTGAGCACCTATAGTGAATTAAAAGCATACAGCTCAACCAGTGTAGTCTGGTTCCAGTACACATTTTTCTTATGATCCCATTATTTTTTTTTATTATCCCTTTTCTTTTTGTTGTGAAACTAATAGGTCTACAACTTTCAATGAGCTGTAAAACATTAATTATAGTTCAGCAGCTATTGACCTTTGTTGTTCATATAACAATGTAGTTTTAAGATCTGTATTCTATCAAAAGTACTTCATAAATGAATCACCACATTTTTGTTTGTCCAGTATAATTTGTATAATTAAAGGTTTCCTCAAGCCAAAGATGAAAAAAAAAATCTCATCATTTACTCACCCCCTTAATACTGGCTTTCTTCAAACAAGGAAACTAGACACCACTGTGTTCATACTTACGATAATACTTTAACATGATAAGACACGCTAATTTTAGATATCAAGGAGCAAAATGAACCTAATGGACGCAGATGAGAACGGAAGCTATAAACCATAGAATTTCCAAATGGCGGAACCCATTTTTACGTCAGAAAAAAGGTGGATAATTCCTTCAAAATGTAAAATTCTATCATTACTTACCATCATTTTGTTTCGAGCCTTCGTTTATCTTAAGAGCGCACTATTTTTGATAAAATTCAAGGGCTTTATGACCCTCCATAGACAGCAACACAACCAAGCAGGTTCAAGGCCCAGAAAGGTAGTAAGGACTTTGTTAAAATAGTCATGTGACATCAGTGGTTCAACTGTGATTTCATGACGCTACAAGTTATATGTTGACATAGAACATCCATCTCTCTTAGTTCTGTATATTCTGGCTGAATTAAGTAAGGCTAGGCAAAAATTGCATGTCATCTGTGTTAAAATCTTAAAACGTTTACAGCATGCGTCTTCCTATGCTTGTAAACAAGCCGCAGTTCTTCGTCAGAACACAGCGGCACCTGCTTCAACAGCATTACATGCATGCCTCGTGTTACTCTCACGACCGCATGCCTAAGACTGACAAAGAAGAGAAGAAATCATTAAATAAAGTATTTTTGTTTACTTTGCAGACAATTAGTATTCTCGTAGCTTTATCAGATGATGACTCAACCACTGATGTCACATGGACTGTTTTAATGAGGTCCTTACTACCTTTCTGGGACTTGAACGTGGTAGTTGTGTTGCTGTCTATGGAGGGTCAGCTTTTGAATCTCAACAAAATGATCTTTACTTGTGTTTAGAAATATAATGAAAGTACTACGGGTTTGGAACAGCATGAGGGTGAGACATCAATGATAGAATTTTCATTTTTGGGTGAACTATCCCTTTAAAAAAAACACCAATTCATCCACTGGTCTTATGGTTTACCACTATGTTCATTTTTCATGTTTTTTGAAAGCGTCAACTTTGAAAAGAATTTTCCTTTTTGTATAAAGTATGCTCTCAGGTCAATTTTCGGAAATAATTTTTGATAAAGACGCATAAAAATCATTATATTTACCATATACATTTATATAGTGCTTTTTACAATGCAGATTGTGTCAAAGCAGCTTTACAGTCTGTGTAAACACCTTTTTGTATGTGTAAATGTTATTGTCATTTAGCAAGCTTTTATACCTTACAACCGTTAAACTCTACACGATTCCCACCCCTAATGTAAAGCCACAGTTTGTTCAGCACTCTAGTTGTGTTTACTTCCCCCCATAGACGCACACGCTTGTGCAAATGCTGACAGGGCAGCTATACAGAACACACCAGAAAAATGTAGTCATTTAGTAGACAAATACTAATTCAGACACACCAATGCACGTCAGCATGTCCCCATTCTGTTCGGTTCAGCGATGATAAACAACACCCTGTGTATCAGGCATACAACACACACTAAAGGCTTTTAATAAACCATCGGGAGCATTTGCACACAACCATCCTATGTGATGTCAGTGACCATGCAGAATGCTTTTGGACACCGGACAGAAAACGCATTAAATCCCTGACATGGCAGCTGTGGAAGTAAATTGTGAGAGAGCATTAGGATTACGTTTTCCCCGTAACCAAACTTGTTACCGAGGACAAAATGAAGCCAAACCGGTAGACGTACAGATTGTGGTTTGACATCCTTGAGCAAAACAGAAGGGAATGGAGACGAATGACAGAGCACAATGCTGCATATGCTGTTTGAGGGGGCTAGACAAAGACCAGTCGCTACCCCCTCCATCCCCCCTCTCAGTGCCAGCTAAAAATACTTCCTTTTCAGGCCTGCGCGTGGCTGCCTTTGATCTGCGGGCCACTCCGGGCCCTGTGCGTCAGCAATGACGTCAATCAAGCTGGAGAGGGGCTCCTGTTGTAGGTGGAGCGGCTTGTGGGTGGGCTGCTGCAGCCGGTATGAATGAACAACCGAGTGCTGAGAGATGTGCATTGTCTGTTGAGCAGGGGCCCCGCGTCCCATCCTTATTCAACCCCTCACGCTATACATCAGCCGTTAATTGCCATCCTCTCAATCCCTACACAAAACGTGTTTATTTACGTTGTTAACATTGCTTTGAGGCGCTGCTTGACATTGCTATAGATAAGAAAAATCTAAAACCGCAGACAACCAGGGCTACAACTACATATATATATATATGTATTGCAATATATCGCAATACAATTTGTACAAAAAAAACAACTTGTGTTGCGGATAGCTACAACATGTATTGTCTCCCAAAATAAAACTTTAAACTGATTTAAACATAGCACCAAATATGGCCATGGTGCATTCAATCTGGAAAAAAACTCACATTTGAGCTTCAGTATCCATGTTTCTATCCACCTATTTGGGATATTACATAAAAGAAAAGTTGAATGGAAATGCCAAGATGCATATCAATTCTGAAAATGTCCATAAAAAATTATTTGCACAACTAAGTTGGGTACATTTCTTAACTGAGAAGAAAACATGCACGCAAAGTCTGAATTACTTCCTTTTAAGGCCATTTGTGATAAAGAAAAGCATAAAACTGGACCAACCAAAGGACTGATCTTTTGTTATTCTAAAATGCTTTAGCAAACATTTGTCCAAATTCTTCTGCATAATTAGCTCCCAAAACATCATTTCCAAACAGCTTCGAAACCTACATTTGTTTTCAATAGTCTATATTCAAAGGGGGGTATATCATAGCCAACTGTAATTATTATTTCTAGTTAAATTAATATTCCTTTTTTTATCCCAGAAGTGGTCCATGCTTTCTGTTTAGCTGATTGTCATATGATGATTTTTATTTATTTATTTGTTGTGCACCAGCACTTTGTTTATGCGTTTGTTACGTCAAGCAGTGGTCTTCAGAGCGATTGGAGCGGGCAATAATGGCGACGCAGTGATTCACAAGCCCTAACATAGAAATCTGAATGTAACTCGATAAACACCAACACACACACACTCTTACATACGGTTACTTGGCAACAACACTGTTACTAAGAGACTGATTGCAAAGGAGGCTGGTTTCTATGGCAACAGCTGTGGCTGAGTCATCCGCAGTGCAGCATGTTGCTGGACTGGCAAGCTGATCAGTCTCTAAGTCATGGTGAAAGAGCCCCTGCGAATCAAATTGCTGTTATATCACAAAGAGTGATGTGATGCAATGCAACACATTTTTATTCCATAAATCTGCCTCCTAAAGGATTAAATTACACCGGACACATGGAGGAGGGCTGGTGTGATAAAGTAAGATCTATACTCTATGCCCTTGTTTGCTCTATTATTTAATGGACAGTTGCATCCTCTTCCATGAGGTTTGCTTTAATTTAGAGCATTGCTGAATTGAGCAGGTTACACACCCACCCTATAGTCATCATGGCGACATCTGGATGCAAAGTGAGGTTTGAGTGGAGAGCGATTTGATTGGTTGTTGTTGACCCTTGCTACATAAAAAATTTTCAAATTAAAAAACACATACATACGAAATTCTCTGCTTGAAATCCTGCTTTATGAATTATACCAGGTTTCTAGACAAAAATATATATACTAGACAAAAAAGCCATAATCTGATAAAACAAAAATGCATTTTAAACTAATATATATATATATATACACTTATTGCTGTGAAATCATTAATTGCAATTAATTTCATCCAAAGTAAAAGTTTTTGTTTACATAGCATATGTATGTGTACTGTGTGTTTAAACGGTATATATCTATATGCATCTATATACACACATACACACACATATATATATTTATACACACACATACTAAATCTTATATTTATTATAATGTATAAATATATTGAACATAAACATATATTTTTCTTAAACATATGCATGTGTTTGTATTTTTATACTTAATAAACCTTTAAAAAAAACACACACACAAATATTACGTAATCAAAAACTTTTATTTTGGATGTGATTATTCACGATTAATCATTTGAAATCACTGATATACACACACACACACACACACACACACACACAAATTAATAAATTTTTTATATAATACTCAAGCATTAACCCTGCATTAAAACCTGGCTAAGATCCCCTTTTCTTTGTCCTGCCTTAAAACCTTTTGAAAACGGTTGCAGTCATTTTCATACAGTTCAAATATCCTGCAGATGTTTGTTAGTTTAATACACACAGATTGTCAAACTCACTCTCAGGTTTACTCTGTTATCACAACTCTCCTGACCACAGTTTACCGTTGGTGGATTGATTTGACTGTGCAAATGAGAGAAGCACTTTCAGGTGTCCTCTACACTCTGTATTATTTGATTTTTGCATAATTAGGCAATGCAGTTGTCATTCACCACCTCCCGACAAAAAAGAAAAGAAAAAAAAAAAGAAAGAGAGAGATCTGCACCAAAAAAATAAAATGGGTCTTACAAAGGGCCACATTCTTTGCATTGTTTTCATGGTGCCATTTAATTAAAGTTGTATGGAGGAGAAGGAGAGCCATATAAAGGGTTCTCTCCATTACAAGGGTGCATTTTTAGATAAAAAAGAAGATATTTTAAATTAAATAAGAAATGAAATGCATATGTGAAAAATAGGATAATTCATTGCTTTTATCGTAGGCCATGTGCATAAACACCAACTAGTAGATAACCAAGAGGTAATCAGAACTTTTTGGATTCAAATTAGGCTCTTCTCCACTTTAATAACTAACTTTCAGAAGTTATGAGCAGTCTTAAAGAAAAAATAGTTGACTACAATTACCATAACTCTTTTAAAAATAACAATTGGACAGCTATTATTAATTTATTAATTGCTGACACATTTTACAACATTTGCTTTAGTTAATTTTTTTGAAAATGTAAACACAGTGATTTGTTTTTGTTTTTTTTACTGAAATATAATATGGATGATTAACTCTATTAATATGGCACTTCTAGTCCTCCACTGGTGAAATCCTAATGAATTTCTTTTTTTTGCATTATCAACTGGGAAGAAAACCTGGACCTCATTACTGAATTTTCCTGACAAATTCGCAAGTGTTGGTTGAACGGAAGCAGAAAGTGGAAAATATCAGATTTTGGCAGCCATAACTTAGTCCCTCACATACCTCGTTTTTTATTGACATGCCATAAACCATAACCGGCTCCCTCTCTGAGCTGCTTTGTACAATAATCCAGAGTAAGCACATCTTTATGAGATTCCCTAGACCTGCAGTTAAAGTACACAGACACGCACACCAATGGTGAGCCGACTCTGCGAGGATGGGGCCTGATTGTGAGGGAATCCTTTGTATGGCACGAAGTCATGACTGAGGAGATCGGTGCCAGCCACAGAGAGCTCGAGAGGGGCCCTTCCATTTACAGACCCACAAAAACAAGCAACTCAGGAAAAGTGAGGAAACTAGATTTAGGACAACACTGCTTCTGTTTCAATTTAAAAGAGCTAAGCAAATCCCCAGGGCAACCCTCTAAAGAGGCAAATTCAGTATGCCAGATGGCTACTGAGACCCTATACCCTAAATAGTATTAAACACAATACAGTCCCATGCCCGTCCACCCCACCTTTGTCCATTGGAAGACTGAGGCACTCATGCATTATTAAGGAGGTGCACTTCTTCTCCCCACACAAAATCCCTCCATTATTTATGCTGAAGGACTGAGTAGGATCCTAATAGGCATATAGGATTTCTTCG
Organism: Enteromius viviparus; assembly: GCA_032353835.1. Classification (NCBI taxonomy): domain Eukaryota; kingdom Metazoa; phylum Chordata; class Actinopteri; order Cypriniformes; family Cyprinidae; genus Enteromius; species Enteromius viviparus. The sequence continues at coordinate 8,610,309 of JAUCNO010000710.1, read as the reverse complement.
TTTGTTGTGCAGGCTCTGTCCAATGAGGGAGGCTGGGAGTGGGTGGGAGCAAGTGAGCAGGCTATAAATAGATAGCTCTCTAGCTCTCTGACTCTGTGTGGAGGCTGACACGGGATGCGCTCAGCATGCATAACGAGTAAAGGTAGCACTGAGGAATTCTTGCGGCCGAGCATATAGCCAAAACGCTGCAACTCACTGGCAGCCATTTGACAGACCTGCTGATTAAAGGTGTAAAGAGGTCTGTGAGCAGGTCTTGCTGGTGCTCAGCAGAAATTTTATCCAAAAAAATAAAATAAAACTGCTGCAGGAGATGCAGACTTCTTGGCTGAGCACTGAAGCCAGTATGAAGATGTTATGTAATGGCAGCTAAAATGGGCGTCGGATACATCCTATGCCTCTGGGCAATGCTGAAATAACTGATTGGAGTGTGCATGAGTCAAACAATCTGCTAGCGCACATCACAGTGCCCTTAAATAATCCAAAACGTATATTAGTAACTTCATTATTAAGTTACTAAGTGTTACATTTGTAAGTAGTTCAAATGCTAACAGAGATTCAGATGACTGCTGACCCCACTCTGAAAAGAATCATGTTTTTAGAAAAGTACAGACAGTAAACGTAAAACACGCACTCATGTTTTTCAGTCAAGTAATATCACACTCAAAATTGGTCATGCATTTCAAAAGATCAGCACAGCTGCAGCCACAAGGCCATCACAGGCCATGCTCAGAATCATACCAACAACACTACTGCAGTCATGATTCTGTTTCATATTGAATTCCAAGTTAATTCAAAGTTAAGAATGAGTGACTAGCCTTTCTGGCAAAAATGAGTAATTAGTTTATATATTTGTTACCTGCCTTTTAAAATAGTTCCAACAGAAGCCAAAGCATAATCAGTGTGTTACAATGCACAGACTACATATCAGGCTTACATATGCTATGGAAATAAACGTAAAAAAGAAATATGCATTATGTGTTTCTTGAAAAAAATAAGACTTGTTTTCCTGAAAAATCTGATGTGTTACAATGCGGCCATATTAAGTGTTCAGCACATTTTTAAGGTTGATATCCACATGGATAATTCTACTAAATATCAACACTTACGAAACGCCAAGCAAATTGAAGTACTAGAACTATCTGCCCTGTGATTAATCACATTGCGTTCCATTGTGTAATATATTATGCATGTATGCGTCTTCAAAACGCATGTAAATATATGGTTATATAATGAAACAATGCTTTCATCTTTCTCTAACGGAAGAGTTACAACCAACGCTCGAGAAACATTCAATGCTCACCAGCCCAAAGCGATGCATTATTGATATTTTTGCTGCTATCTCTTTAAATGGGATTGGTCTGTTTTGTGTGCGTGTGCATGTGAGAGAGAAAGAGACAGCGAGTGGGAGGCAAGCTTTGTGTGGAGAAACAGAATGAACGGGCTGTTATTTTAGGCAAGGGCATTAATTCACTTGTTTAATATTTCCTTCCATACACATGTGAAGTGTTTTTTACGGGTTTCGGTACTGAGAAAGGTTTACATCTCTATGGCAACATCGACATATCAAATTATCATCACCTCCGCAAGGAAATAACGGGCAGGGCTGCTGCTGCTGCTACTGGTATATTTATTTATTTTGCCTCATGCGTCCTGCAACGTTGTGGGAAACGCGATCGAGTCAGGCAGCGACATCTGATTTATGATGGATTAATGGTCGTGTGAGCTGCATATGAAAGAAAGGTAAGAGAATCGGCTATTAATACAGTCGATTATTCTTTAATGTGATGCATGTTTTGATCCAGCTTAGATGGCGTTTGACGCAAAGGATTCAAGGAAAACCAGGATATCGGCGACTGGTAATAACAATTGTCCCCTGGGAACAAGCACTGATAGCAAGAGGATCAATAGTGCTGATTTGAAAAAAGGGGAAAGGACAAGGAAACGAGAATGCAACATTATTACCGCTCGGGTGAATGTGCATGTCTTTGGCTGTATCTCAAAACCTAGTGTACTGCCTACCTAGGCAGCATTTTTGTACATCGGGCACATGCTGCCTAAAAATGCTGCCCGCGACTACACTCCAATAAATATTTTCTAATTACTAAAATTCTAAAAACATTTAAAGCGCATTTGAAACTAAATAATGTAGTATTAAGAGGTTTTTCGAAGAATATTACAGTTGACAAACAGTTTGGTTAGCTAACTTAAACCTCACTTAAGAGTGTTTGAATTATACTCAAAACTATACTATGTCATCCAAAAATAAACAGAAGTAAAGCACCTATATTTCATTTCTATAGCTCATTATCGAAGACGTGTTCTCGTGATGCCCAGGTAGGCAGCTCGCTAGGTTTTGAGAACGCCTTTGTCTCACTTATGGGATGCTGAATATTCCTCATGTACATGACGTCACCCGTCCGTCTTTCTGAGGTCGAGATACACACGTTATCCTCCGCGTTTCGCTCGGTTGTCATGATGTAACAGGCAAATGTTTTGTTCGCGAAACGGCAACGGCGTTTACACAACGCCACAAGGCCCTGCAGAGTGTTTGTTAATATTTAGACATCTGCATGATTCCACACTTGGCGCCAAGGTTGCTCTCTGTGCAGTATTATACAGCGACAGGAATTTAAAGGGATAGTCCACCCCAAAATTAAGATACTGTTATCATTTAACTTGCCCAATGTTCTCCAAACCTGTATGACTTATCAACTACACGAAGCTGTAAATATGCGTACCATGTGTATTTTTCTTCCATGCATTATTAGCAAATAGAGCAACAAAATGGTGATTAAATGATGGCAGAATTTTTTTTTTCAGGCAAGAAAATGTGTTAATGTGTATCTTCCAGGGATGATGCTGAGAGATAAAGCTTCACCAAAAGCACATGCTCAAGGCTGCAAATGAAGACACACCTCTCACTACACAAGCTCAACTTTTAGGCCTATAGGACTTCTTTAAAAAAGTCTAGCCAGGGATTGATTCTCCTAAGCTGTTTAGAAGCTTAGAAGACTCTTGGTGATTAGGCCTACTATTCTAATTTAAAAACATTAGTGAGATAATGAAAGTTAGGCTATGTTTAGAAAAGTATACAATAATAATACCTCAACCATTAAGTGTGCATATTTTCTGTATGCATAGCTTGGCTACTACATTCACCAGTAATGAGCCGAATATACTGTAACAGAGCTTACTGGACAGAATACTGTATCCTACAATGTAATGTTCTTTACTTGGCTGTCCATGTTAGTGTGATTAATTGCATGATAATAGCAATCCTATACCAGCATGATTTTTTACATTTCTTCCTTGACTTGCTTAATTGCACTGGTAATGTTAAGATATTTTGTACAAGAATAAGCTATAAATGCTAATTCAATTTTATTTAATGGCCAGATGCTCTGACCTGAATTAAAAATGCAATATGATTAGGTAATGTTTTCATACTACCATTACATTCATTAAAAACTGCAGGCTTTATACAGGATTATGCTGCACTTGATTTTCGGAAGTAGTAGCCTAAGCTGTTATTCCATTCTAAAAAATGATCAACGACAGCTGTTGTGTTTGCGAGCAAGGGAGAAATCCAATATGGTCACCAAAATCTGGCATTTGCTAGGTATTCTTAATTTTTTTGTATTTATTTTTTAGCATTATAGCCTATAGGACAGTAGAGGCTTAACAGGAAACAACACGAGGGGGGCGGGATCAAAAAGTACCACGTCACGTGTCGTACCACTGTTCACCAAGCTATTGGCTCTGATAGCATTAAAAGGAAGATCTGGATGGAACATTAACAGTGACAGATCTCTCTCTATTGGCTTGTCAGGAATAAGATCAGCGATAGCAGCTACAGCTGTAACTAATATCATGGGTGAAAGTGAGTATGTGTGGAAGCCCACTCAGTGTTGACAGCGTAGTGTACACTATCCTCACTGAGAGAGTGTAGATTACACATCTTCGCTTTCATACCGAGCATCCCCCTCTCTTCAGGTCAGTTGTTAGGGCGATAACTAGAACTATAAAGTTTTAAAAATCGTTCTAATTCGATGAGAATAGAATTACAGTAGCACAGCTGTAACGATAACGACACAATATTGTTAGTCACTTTTGAATTTTCTTTTTCAGCTTATGAACATTAAAACCACTGAATGTTTCATCAGCTTTACAGAGTATTGAGAAACATTAAATTGAGTATTTAAAGTGGCAGATCGTATAAATGCATAGTTTATTCCTTATTTATTTTTGTTCGTCTGCAGTCGGGACGGATGCTCTGAGAACCATTACTGTAGCTAGCGGCAGCTCTTCCAGGAACAAAACAGACACAGGTGCAGGTTTCTTTTTACATTAATATATTTGTAAAGTCTGTAATGGTAGAGTGGAACCATTCCTCAGAGAGACGGATTTTATACTGTTGTCCCACTTACAAACTTCTAAAGACTCGGGTTAACTTCATCTAAGTTCGGAAACTTCATTTGAAATTCCACAGAGGAAGTCTCAGAAGTGCTCTTAAGCCACCTCTCGCTGAGAACACCACTAGATTGCAGGGGTTGCTTTGAACATGCAAATCCCTCTCAAAGAGACCACTGCCAATCCTGTCCACTCCAAGGAGCTTCCACTATCCCATCTCTTCCCCTGTTCCCTCTCGTCCCATCCCCCACGCTCATTGTGTGCCCAAGCACCGCACATCTGTCCGTGGCAGAAACGCCGGGGCTCCATTCTCTGCTTGTTTGTTGTCATATGGCTTGTGTGCTTCATCAGTAAATCCAAATAACATGGGTAAGGAGGCCGGGCCTGTGGGCAAACTGAAAAAGCTTGCAAAGTGGCAGAGGGGAGAACGGATTTAGTCCATGCAAACATGCTGCCAACTGTTGGGGACATGCTCTGGAAAGTTTAGAGTGGTTCGCCCCGCAAAGTGATGCAGACCAGTACCCTTGTATTCAAAAGCATTTGCAAATTGACTTGTTTTATAATGGCATGTTTGTAAAGGAAAAACTGTCATGCCAAACATCTTCTAGCTGTATTGAGTTATTTACTCACCCTCATGTTTTCCAAAGTTGCAAGACTTTCTTTCATCTGAGAAACATGAAATAAGATAATGTCATAATAAGAGCAAAGGTTTCAGCTGCTTTTGTCCTCATAATGAAAGTTGAGGGGACCCAATATTTGCCAAAAAGCACTTCCTAGATGACTTTGGAAGTCTGGAAAAATCTTCACTCAGAAATTACTTGTAAATTTCACAAACCCTTCACAAAGAAATAGCAGAAGGAAGCATGTGGACCCAGCCAGTCATACAAGTTGAATAAAGTAGTTTTTTTTTCAGTTTTGGCTATGAACAGACAATAATTATCCCTCAGAAAAGAAGGAAGTACTTAGACGTTTCTCTGAATTTGGGATTGACGCAATGTGAGTATTTATTTTGACGTCATTATAGATATTTTGCAAATGCATTTAATGCATTTAAAACAAATGAAACATCCAGAGCTAAAAGCATGAAAATAAGCTAAACCAACAAGCTTTATCACTTTTGTAGTTGATCTATTTGTAACCAAGTATTTAATTTATCTTCTATACACTAAGTCTAGCTATTCTAATCCTCTCAGCTTGATTCAGAAAGAACGTCTGTACGTGTGGCACTTTTATTTGGAAAAGTATAAAGACGCTCAGCATGCGGACACGATTTATAGCCGCGTGCTTTTAAAACACCACCCTAATTATTTAAGAGGTGCTTTTTTTCCCTTCTGTGTATTCAGATGAACTCCCTTGAACCCATCTGGACAGCAGCCATGCCCTTTCCATGTTTCGCTTTCAAATACTCTGCTGCTTAACTGTGTTTCTGGAGGTTTTCCCTGGCTACTTCCCCTTTTCAAATATTTCATGGGGGCGACAGCTGAACTGATTTGTTCTAGCACTGGATGTGAAAAGAACAACCACATAGCTTCAGCATCTGAATTTTAAATGATTATTTTAATTTTAAATTGTTCTTAAGAATTTTAAATCACAAGCAGCTGCATATAGAGACATGAGGTGTTAACAGCCTTTATGTAATACTGTTTTGGTGTATAAAATCCTATTGACTGAAAGATGAGAAGAGCACACACACACACACACACACACACAGCCAGAGGTTATAGTTAGACCTTCGCATCAAGGGGTCACTGTGTCAGAGAAATGCTGACCAACATATACACTGGTTATTTTAACACAGATCTAATACAATATACTTCCTGTGTAAGTGAATCAATTTTTTTTTTATTATTGTGCAGTCTAAATATTGATTTTTTTTGTTAGAGAATATCATTATGGTATTGTGACGTAAAAATATACTTTTTAAATATAGATCTCTGCCCCAAACCTCAATGCACATCACTTCTTTTTATTTAAAATGATACATTTTGACCTGAAATGGATGATAAAGACAGCATATGGATGGAGCCTTGGCAAGCTGCCACCGATTCTTGCTTAGCACATATCTCGGTACAGAAAGTTCCCATCAAGCCCCATCCAAAATATCTCAGCTAGCCTTTTTTTATATCACTCCACTCTAACGTTTGCTTTACATGGTTTGACATCGCATTGACTTCTTGCCCAGTGCGGAGGACCGCTAGCCCTTTCTGTGCCAACTTATTGAATGGTTCCGATTTTTTTAAGAACTCTCGACTGCATTGCCCACACAAGTGGCACATCTTGGTGGGCCAAAGCACTCCTCTGCAGTGCAGAAGTGTAGCTGAAGGCATTCTGATGTGCTTCATCAGGCTGTTCAGTTGCTCTCCTTGGTGCTGAAGTTGCACTAACAGGTCTCTCTCTCTTTCTATTTCCTTCACTGACTTTCCACTAGCTGCACTTTTCCTTATACATGTCACATAGACATCTGCTATTCGAGATACTTAAAGTTCCTCCAAGGTTTTTTGTTTTGTTTACCTCTATAATCCCCTAACACCCATTCATTAATAAAAAACCTTTAGCATTGTTATTAAACTTGGCTAAATGGCTATTAACACAGTTTTTCACTTTAACATGGAAACAAATGAGTGCTATGATTAAAATCAGACTCTCTTTTAATGAGACACCTGAGCTTGTTTGTCTTCACAGGTTTTGAGGCTTCTAAAGGAAATCAGCTCTTGTCTTGTTTCTTAAATATGCATATGGATAGTTTACAAATAAATGTGCCCTTTGGTGTGACAAAGCAAAAATGTTGAAAAAAAACTTAACACACAAATAAACACACAGAAAAATGTATCTTCATTCTTAGAGTTACAAATAGCATGAGAGAGGTTTATCTTCAATGCTAGAGGTTTTTTTTTACACTTTTCTGTCACACATTGATACTGTGTCATTCACACAGATTAACAAGCTCAATATGTACACACCTTTTATTAAACAGGAACTGAATGTTTTAACTAGAGCTGTTAAATGTGCAATTGCAATCCAAAATAAAAGTGTTTGTCTACATAATATATGTGTGTGCACTATGCATATTTATTATGCATATATAAAAATCCTTATACAGTATATTGTTTTGAAAATATTTGCATGTATTTAAAGGTATATGGCTCAAAGATGAGGTTTAACCATAAAAACAGTAAGTATAAATACTGTTTAAAAATTGTATTGTTTTTCCCCAAAATGTTTTCTGTGTAAATGAATTGCAATTTAGTGTGTTTTTCTGAGCCAGAAATAAGATTAACTAAATTTACTTTTTTAAATTTACTAAAATGTCATACGATGTAACAATCTTGTTATATATTTTGCATATATGTTGCATATTTACAACAAAAATCAATTATGAGAGATTAAGAGATGAATTACTTTCACCCAAAATACTAAATAGTTGTAATTTAAAATGTTTTTAAAATTGAAACTCTGCTAGGTTTTGCCCATTTGTCAGTACGTTCATTATCCATTTAAAGCACAATAACATTTCAAATGCTTTCTTATTCTTTTATATATTTTAAAATGTACAAGTCAGAATAAGCATGTTATTTTACATAAATATTGTGTTACACTGAATGAAAATGTAACATTAATTCACCAAAAATGTTACCTTTTATTCTCCAAAAACGTATTTAAAACCTTAAAAGTAGACACTTTACTTTTATTTAATGTGCTTTTCTAATTACATTTCTTATACATAGGCCCAGTTTCACAAACAGGCTTAGCTTAATCCAGACTAGGCATTAGTTCAATTAAGCAATATTTAAGCAACTTACAAAAATGCCTTATAAGAAAATATTACAGGTGTGCATCTAAACACATAACAATGACACAGACATGTTTTAAGATATGTCAGAGCAAGATATTTTTATCTGAGACAGCTTAAGCCTTGTCTGTGAGTCTGGGGTTAATGTCTTCAATATGCATGCTTGTATATTTACGCATACACAATAAATACATGCTATCTTTGAAGATATTCATTGACACAATGCAATCCCAGGCCACTTACCCTAACCTTAACAGCTGAGTGCCTAACCCCATTCTTAAACTAATTACAACCTTGTCCCTAAACAGTCCTCAAACAGGGATAGTTTTGATCGTTTTCTATAGCTTCTAGAACTAGCCCTACTGTTCATCAGATGTAATCTTAGGAGCTCCACCTCTAGTGTGTGAGTGTAAATGGGGTTTGCGGTCTGCTCTTTAGTGTTTGATTTCCTAGGGAAACAAATCAGATGTGCTTTCCCCCCACTAGTTTTCAAAAGCTGTCAAATGAGTTGTGCATTTGCATAGTTTTTACCTAGATTGAGTTTCTCCTGTGAATTGTTAGTGGTCATTCAGTCAAAACACTCTTATGCAAAATCAACATTTTTGTTTTTCTTTATGTAAATCCATCTCATTTGCTTTTAATCATTCTGCATTCAATATCACTATAGGGTGTTAAATGGTATAATTGTTTGAGCTGCAGAGATAGTGACGGCAAGGCTTATTGAGAAAAATGTCTGAAAGCAAGCAACACTCATTGACATTTTTCACTTGAAGCATTAGTGCACAGAGCACGCACACCTGCATGGAGCTTTTAAGGTGGACCAGAGTGTTAAAAAGGTGGCTCTGGTTCAGAGTGTATCCTTCAGTCAACTTCCTTTCTCAGAACAATTTTCAGTCCTGTTTAGTTTTTTATCATTGTCTTTATTTCACAGACTAAGTCTTTGTTTAGTTGTTTGTGCTGCACTGTCTTTGTACTGCAGTGTAGTTTACTCATTTTCACTCACTCTTAATGCATACGGTAAACTATCTTGACTATATTGTGAATAATAAATGAGCCTGAGAGTGCGTGAGCGAACACCTGCATCGATGTGTGAAATACAGTAAAGCAGCTGACGCTCATGTTATATCATGCACCTCTTGAGTTCGCTATTGAGGGGTACGTCAAAGATCAGATTTCTAGGTTTTTGTTCATTCTTTACATACGGATATGTATGTCATTGTTCTTACTATGGCAATCAATGTAGTAGGTATAACAGATATTGAACAAACAGATCAAATTACTTGCTAAATAACAGCGAGTAGCCAGTCAGTCTTAAAGATCGGATTTGAAACACAAATCTAATTTGTTGAGTGTTAACCAAGCCTCTGAATCTATGCCTACTGTAACAAATATTAGGCTTTACAAAATGTGCAGAAAATAGTAGCAGTTGTTTTGATTAAAAATGATTATATTTGAATGTATATATATATATATATACGTATATATATATAATATTTGAATATATATTATATATATATGTAAATGCAGCTTAAGTGCTTTTTAACAAAAGTGTAAAAAAAAAAAAAAAAGCTGTGGACTGAAACCCTTATTGCTTTTGTCTTGTCTTTTGATTTTTTGAAAACCTTAAGAAAATGTATTATTCAGCACACATCAACATATTTAGCTAAAATATTTATCTATGAAATGGTTGGCAGAGCAAGCATAAATCTGTCTTTGGACAAAAACAAACTTTTATTGTTAAACACTGTTATAGAAATTAACACTTTTTTAAGAACTGTGATCACATTTATGCATAGTGTGAAAAAAAAATTTTTTATAATATATTTTTAAATATCACTGTCAAGATGTTGTTGTATCTTAAGAGCAATGATTCACTTGTGGTCTATTCACAGGCTTCCAATGTTGAATATGTCCACTCCCAGTGACCTCAAGTCTCCCTGCGTGACGCGAAACGGCATGGTCAAGCTGCCCCCCCAGCCCAACGGCCTCGGTTCGGCCAGCATCACTAAAGGCACTCCAGCTGCCAAGAATCGCCTGTGCCAGTCGTCCTCCGTGCCCACCATCTTGCCTCCCCCGAGCCTGCCCTATCACCTGGAGCCCCTGCCCACAGCGGCCTCACTGCTGGGCCCAGACCTGGACACGAGCCCCGTGACTGCTATCAAACCTCCCCTCCGGCAATTTCCCAAGCCCCTGCTGGAGAGACAACTGGTGCTGGACGAGAAGGTGCTGAACCGGCTCTTGTGGTACTTCACCACGGCAGAAAAGTGCATTCTAGCCCAGGTGTGCAAGACATGGCGGAAAGTGCTCTACCAGCCAAAGTTCTGGGAAGGTGTGACACCCATTCTACACGCCAAGGAACTCTACACTATCCTGCCCAGTGGGGAGAAGGAGTTTGTTAGCCTGCAGGCTTTTGCTCTCAGAGGCTTCCAGTCCTTCTGTCTGGTGGGGGTCTCAGATTTGGACATTTGTGAGTTCATCGACAACTATCCGCTGTCAAAGAAGGGAGTCAAGTCTGTCAGTCTAAAGAGGTCAACAATTACAGATGCGGGGCTTGAGGTAATTATAGATTCCAGGATGTCATGCTGTTTTTCATTTGACTGAGGAGTAATTTGGATTATCGTATGCAAACAACTATGTGTATAATGCAGGGGTTACCAAACTTGCTGCTGGAGGGCTGGTGCTCTGTGGAGAGTTTAGCTCCAACTTGCCTCAATACATCTGCCTGGAAGTTTTGAATATACCTAGATTTGGTGGTTTAAGTGCATTTAATTAGGGTTGGAGCTAAACTCTGGCCCTCCAGGAATATGTGTGGATTGTGTAGAGATGTATACCAAAAGTATATATTAAACAAACACTCATACATACACACACATGCACTGCAAACTGCAGCTTACCAGTGTTTTACATTTATCATAACATTTATGTATTTTATCTCACAATTGTTACTATTTTTTCATGCAAATTAATGTTTATATTTCCTAGTTCAGACTAGTGGAAAAGACAGAATGACAAGTTGATCTTTCTTATCAGTGTTTTAGGATATAATTCGAAATGTGAAAATAATATCAGAATTTTGAAATCTAAACTCGAATTGACCTTTTTCATTTTTTTGTTCCATGGCTTCCATAGACTGCTACTTAAAAACTGTCATTTTCTGCCACCAGATATGCTCCACAGACACAAAAACATCATCACTGTTTGCAAACACTATAGTGGTTAATGAAAAATGTAGCAAACATTTTTTTTCGTCTGTTCTAATTTGCTCAAATGGCCAAAAAAAAAAATCAACAATAGTATTTTTTTTTTACTAAATTAAATAATACTGAGATTGATTATGCTGGCCATGTCAACACAGTCTGGGAAAGGGGTCCGTTTGAAAAGTATATTAACTACTAAATTATTTAGTAATTATGAAAAGTTAATGTAGTGTTTCAAACATGAGTTGAACAATGATTACTTAATAAATCCTTTGAATTTAAGATCTCCATCCTGTACCGCCCACCCTTATTAAGTATAGTTAAACAATTAGCTTAATGGGAATGTGTTTGTAACATCTTACATACATGGTTAGAAACAAATGTGTTTTGCAAGAACATGCAGCGATGATCACACTCATCACACTTGTCTCTATGCTGTTGCTATTCTAGGACTGGGCTTTTGTTGCCATGGTGAACTCGCAAATTGTTCGTGACGGCATCCAAGCTTTTTTCCCCTCAGATATGCAAACCAGTATGTGCAATGATAGAGGCTGTGGAGCTTCTTCTGTCTGTGAGAGGACTGTGCACCTCAGGCTTGTTTGTGAATTATATAGGACAGGGCAGGGCAGACATCACAGCACAGGGCTTGGATCATGACCAAGCATTCAATAAGAGAGCAGAGTCCTGCCTTCAAGGGTTGTTTTTCTTGCCTGAAATAAGCTTTCATTTGCATTTTCGTCTTAGCCATTGGTCCCGTCATTATAAATAAGATGTCCCTGAAACATTTAAGTGATTAAAAACAGAAATGTGCACATTGTTCCCTTTTTTTCTTCGGCTCAGTAAGTGGGGTCACATAATCCATTAGTTATCTAAAAACTGACATTTGGCTGATCCCGATAATTATCTTAAATATTAAGGTGTTATTTGGACCATACACTGGATATATATTTTGGACCATCTTTAATTTTTCATTCTGCATCAATTAAGCATACATTTTCCAAAAGCTTCAGAAGCCAACTCTGGTCGCAAGTGCAGTTATACTCTACTAGTAACAACAGGACTTGCGACCATTGTTGCTATTGGGAAATGCAACCCAGGGGCCTGTTTCATAAAACAAGTTTACTAAATAAGCTTGGCTTATTGCATTTTGACTGACTTATTTTGAACCAGATCAGCGGACTAACTGAAATAGACCTGGTTTATTTGGTAAACATGTTTTATGGAAAATGCTCTAGGTTAGGAATCAGCCCAGTATTAGAATAAGTAAAATAATCCTCTGTTTCTATAAGACAAATGACTGAAAGTGCTTAAGAGACCAATCTGTATAATCATTATTTTTTTATTATTATTTCAATTTAGTGATGATTTATTAATTAAAGAACGTGGCACAATAATGCTCTATTGACAATATTTGCAGCATGATCTTGTTAACAATAGGAAATCATTTAAATATTTAATAATTATGTCCCTCATTTATTTGAAAAGAAGCAGAAATCACAAGCTAAATATAGTAACTACACATCTGGCCAAACATATATGACTTGTTAAGTTTTCTCAGAACAATTTTCTGTCCTGTGTAGTTTTTTATCATTGTCTTTATTTCACAGACTAAGTCTTTGTTTAGTTGTTTGTGCTGCACTGTCTTTGTACTGCAGTGTAGTTTACTAATTTTCACTCACTCTTAATGCATACAGTTAACTATCTGACTATATTATATATATATGTTCTGTGTCTATTCCAAACGTTTGCGATAGTTTGTTTACATGCTTTTTTGTCTGCAACTGAAACAGATGTTTAACACCGTTAAATCAACTCAGCTGATTAGTAGAATACTGCACTCCATTACCTGAACTAGGACCTGTTTAAAAATAGGAAAACGCTCATTAATCTTTGGACAACTTGCACTGCACTAGAAGCACATTTGTAGTGGTGTGTATGCCGGACATAACATTGCTTCTCCATCCTGCACTCTTCAGGTGATGCTGGAACAGATGCAGGGTCTGATGCACCTTGAACTCTCCGGCTGCAATGATTTCACAGAAGCCGGCCTGTGGTCCAGCCTGAACGCACGGCTTACCTCTCTCAGCGTCAGCGACTGCATCAACGTGGCTGACGACGCCATCGCCGCCATTTCTCAGCTCCTTCCCAACCTATCGGAGCTCAGCCTGCAGGCCTATCACGTGACCGACACGGCCATGGCCTACTTCACCGCCAAGCAAGGCTACACCACCCACACGCTGCGCCTGAACTCCTGCTGGGAGATCACCAACCATGGCGTAGTTAACATGGTGCACAGCCTGCCAAACCTCACCTCCCTCAGCCTGTCAGGCTGCTCCAAGATCACAGACGACGGCGTGGAGTTGGTGGCAGAGAATCTGAGGAAGCTCCGGAGTCTGGATCTGTCCTGGTGCCCCCGTATTACTGACATGGCCCTTGAGTACATCGCCTGTGACCTACACAAGCTGGAGGAGCTGGTTCTGGACCGGTGAGTGTGCTGAGTCTGCAGTATGTAAAGTAAATCTTGCTGATACTTCCTCTTACAGAGATCACATTGGAAGTAGATACGGTACTTGGAAAGAGTGAATACTACAATCATATTGTGTGCTAACGAATCTCCTTTATACGGCTGTATTCAGGTGTGTGCGGATCACAGATACGGGCCTGGGTTACTTATCTACCATGTCAACTTTGAGAAGTCTCTACCTTCGCTGGTGCTGTCAGGTAAGTGTTTGTGCAACTGTTGGAGTCAGCTTAATAGGATAGTGTTAATATAAGGTATGGGTAGTTGACATATGCGTTATCCATTAACTTTATCTAAATTAGGTTACAGTTTATGTATTAGATCATTTATAGCATGTCTTATCACCAAAATATTTCCTGTGCTTGTAGGTGCAAGACTTTGGGTTACAGCATCTATATGGCATGAGGAGTCTTCGTCTTCTCTCTCTAGCAGGTAAAAACACTCCTGATACTGCAGGATGGTAATGATAAAGCCCTAAAAAAGTTCTATAATGATATGACACTGCATGCTTAGAAGTAGATCTCAAGTGTATCTCAAATCTTGCTACTCTTCTACTACACACTCAAAAGTGTATACTTCTTCTTCACCAAAAGAGTACATACTTGGTATAAATAGGCACACTGGGATGCAGCATTGTTGTCACACAGCACTGTAAACAGGAAGTGAGCTGCTGAGCTAGTGCTTGTATTTGACCAGCTCTCATTTACTCTGTGTCAGGGTGCCCTCTGCTGACCACTACTGGCCTATCAGGCCTGATCCAACTGCAGGAGCTAGAGGAGCTGGAACTAACCAACTGCCCGGGCGCCACAGCCGAACTCTTCAAATATTACTCCCAGCATCTGCCGCGCTGCATGGTCATCGAGTAGAGCAAAGAGTTTCATGGGCACCAGCACCCACCACATCACCAAAACCTCCTCCTACAGACTGATGATAAACCCAACTTCATCCTGGACCCACAGGAAGAATCAACGAGAGAAATTGAATGGAAGGTTTTTTTTCTGGAGGGGTGAAGAGGGATCATTGACATGGAAGACAAAAAGGAAAATCTGAACGAAAAGGTCGGAACGGGCCTGGACTGACGAGAGCGAGAGGGAAAATGTACAAAGCGCAGTGGGTCAGAGGCTAGATCTTTCATTAAATAACCTGACACATAGGAACCAGCCCCCACACATACATGAAACATGATCCTCCACTGAACTGTGAGACTAGCTTCCACGTCTCATCCTAAACCGTTTATCTTGAAGTGACAAAGGTGTGCGCCTGTTTGAGCTGTCTCTCATATCAAGGGAAAGGTAGAGAGGAAACCGAAACGTTTAAGGGAAAGAACGAGGTTAAGGAGCCACTGCAACAGGGTCTCTCCGCTTTTGTCAAGCGCCATCCGGGTCTCTCGCATCCCTCAGTGGTGCTGCCGCTCCATCTCTGTGTCTTATCAAGGGAAAAGAAAGAGAACTTTAGAGATGAACAGCTACGTAGATTTTCACGTCAATGCTAATTGCTTTTTGTCATGCAGTTCTCTTTGGGTCTTTTTCTTTTTTTAAATATTATTTTTTTAAGTATTATTTTTGATGATAAGGATTACTGTGAAACATTTATGGTATGAGTCGAGGTTTCAGACACTTTGAATAAGATGGAAATCCAGGTACGGTGAAGGTACAGTATTAAGAGGTACTGTCCTTTGAAAGGAACCAGCATAATCAGAAGTCAGGAGGTTATTTTTTCCCAGCAGATTGCTCTTTTAAAGACATTTCCAGATATTTCGAGTCGGAGAGAGCAGGGCGGATTGGAACTGCTCATAACATTTTAATATAGTTCAAAGGGACTGTGGTTTGTACAAAAGATAGCTTGGCTTTTTCATCTGCCTGTTTTATTTTAATTCCATTTTGATGTCAATTGATATTAGTGGCTTATGTGCAGGTTTCCATATTAATCCTGAATCAAATGTAGATGAGATCTCGGAGAGATCCCATAATGCACCTGGGCCACGTGACAGCCTTTCATAGACTGAAACTGCACGTCATTGCTTACTTGTCACCAGGCCAAAACATTACAGCAGAGGACAGCATGGCAGTTCTACCATAGTTTCTTACAGTGTCTCTTTCAGCCCTAGTGCTTTTAAATACATCTGATGAATACGGTTTACAGTGATTTGCATCAAATGCAAAGGCAGGCCAGTGTAATTAAAGATATCACATACATCCCACACAAACTCATTACAGCAGTCTCTCTTCATCTAGCAGTTTTGCTTTCCCATTAAGCAATACCCACATGTCTGCTTTTAGATCAGCAGTGCCTCTTTTATTTTCAGAGGTGCCGAGTTCTTCTTCCTCACAGTTGTGCTCATCTGTGGTGCCTACCTCATTTTATCTTGGGGTATGTAGAATACAGGTCCGCAGAAACCAGCCATTTGTCATTTTCCAACCCACCCCATATGGAACCTGGCATTTGTCCTCTCAGGAGATTAACGTGCTGCTCAGATCATCTCAGAAGGTTTGATGTAATGCTGATGTTGACCTAAAAGTTCACCTACTTAAACCTGGTGAAATAATGGCATGGTGAACAATTTTGGGGTCTTTGATTGGCCAATCATTTATTTAAAAGCCATCCCTATGTTCTAGCTGGTGAAGTGTGTGGATATTCCAATCATCTGTGGACGGATATGGTAGTGGCACATGCAATTTAGTACTTTTTTCTTCAGGAAAGTGTACAGAAATAGTGCTAGTCGACTGCTGTTCCACTGCAACCACGGCCAAAAGCAGCCATTCAAAATTAGCAACATATTTTGACTTAATAGCTATCTTTTAAAAAGAAGCGATGGCATATTCAGTTTTCCAAAGAATCTTGCAGTGAACAGTTCTTTTAACAACAATTGTTGCCGGTAAGGAACCTTTAATTTGTGTACAGTTGAGATTAATGACAATTCTAGCTTTCTCCAGCCTCTTAGATTTAAGCTAATCTTACTCCAAAAAGTATAGAACAAAACAGGTGAGAACTCTGTCAGGATAATCCCGACATCATAGTCTTTAAGTGGACACTACACTATTCCACTTTAAATTCACCAGGCTTTAAAAAGATAACAGACTATGCCTACTAAAAGGCACATTAGCATAAGCATTAGCACTCACCTCAGACAGTCGATCTCTCTTCTTGTAAATAGTGACCTGTTTAATGAGGGGTCACAGCTAATCAGGGTTAGCGGCTGCTGCTTATCCAGGCGAGATCCCCAGAGACTTTTAATCTCACTACCTTGTGTGACTTTATCTTTTGAATCATTGAAGTTGTTACGTATTTATTTGCTTTTACTTATCATAGGTAATGGGTTAATTTATTGACACGATGCACATATTTATTTATTTATTACCTTTGCGAGGATTGTACAAGTTTTATTTAGAAGTAGAATATGTTTTTTTGATGGGGTCTACTATGGAATTCAGAGTTGAGCTTCATTCAGATGAATGGACCCTTTTTTCCCCATGTTTTTTGACGGTTTAGCGCGTGTTTTTTTGGCGGGAAGACAGTGACGATGAGCTTTTCTAACCCTACTGCTGGCCATTTTCTTGTGTTCGATGACTAATCTAGTTCACCTCTTTTGTTTTTGGTTGTAAAATGGATGTAAGTTGAGAGACGCTGTCATAAAGTCTAGTAGCCTAATAGTGAATCGCCATTGTGTCCAGCATTGGATGTTAAATATTCTGCACCAGTTCATATGCCTGCGCTCAAATTGTAGCTCTGTTTGGTTGCTTTGAGGTATCCTGATAACTATTAGAAGAAATATTGCAGTATTTACACTCATTTGATAGTCTTACAAAGAGTGCGACTGGTTTTATTCACTAGCAAAGATCCGAAGGAAATCCCATCAAAGCGCTTTTCATTTCGTATGTCTCCATAATAAAAATGACCATTTGAGATGAATGAAATAAAGAGAGATTATTAATATATCGCTGAGGCATTGCATAGTATTTGAGGACAACTGTATGAAACTGTCGGAGATATTGTATTAATCTTGTATAAATACTATCGTTTTCACTTCCAAACCGAGCCTTTTCCCTCTTTGTATAGAATGAGAGTTTATGTGTGTGGGAACTTTTTCACATAATAGAACCCTAAATATAAATATAATAACTCATGCACTAACCCCACTGTAATCTGTAAATATCTATCAATACGTCGAGGGTCATCTGTCACCGGGTTTATAAGGCTGCCTGGCTCTAAGCGCACGTGTCCATACCGCTTTCAAGGAAACCAGCCAATGGAGAAACCTGGTCAAGAAAGAGGCAAGATATGCAAAAAGGTTCATGTCTTTTAGCGATGAGTAACATCAGCAATGGATAGAATAAAAGACCTAAGCTTGTTTCACTTTGTACATTGAGCTAATATCAAAGACATGTTAATACGGGCTAAATGCAAGAACATTAACAGATGTTTATTGCGTCTACATTGACGTTACGCCTGCTGCCTTCCTCATGTGATCGAGACAGGCTTACTTTTCAATGAAAGTCAATGAAATACTGGTACTACTGTGTACATTTTGCTTCCTTACCAGAAAAATGTGGCTGGAAGATATGGAGTGGTTCTGTCTCATTTTTAAGGCCAGTTTCCTTGAATAGTGCTCCTCTGTTTTTGCGCTCTGAAGGGGTTTTACTAGTTTACCACATCCAGAGTGTGTTGGCAGTTTCTGCTCACCCTCCAGCTTGCTTTTAACTCTAAATGTCTGGTGCTTCTAATTGTTAAGCGAATAGAATAAATCATCTGTTCCTCTAACTCTTCCCAACTAACATATGTCAGGATTGTTTCTTTTTTTTAAGATTTGAGAACGACATGATTCAACAACAGAAAACAGCTCTTTTGTTGGCTCTTTGTATGTACTTGTACATGTAATACTAAACCAATATTAGTAATGCTTTTGACATTCATACAGGGTCCGTAACGACGACTTTTATTCTGGTGCAAACACTTGGTTTGGGTAACTGTGGTTCAACAGCCTAATGAGCAATGTTAAATATCTGCCTCACACTGATTATCTAAAAATGTTTCTCTCATTTATTAGGTCTTTTATTTCTCTGGTGTGACTTGGACATGTCACAGCTCTCAGTTCTTTAGGGTACATTTGGTTCTGTAAATACTGTTGTAGTGGTTCATTTAAAATTGAAAGAGAAAAAAAGACAAAGTTTTATGAAGTCCATCTCATGGCTGCAGTGCCTTGTCAGACAAGCGTTGTTGTTTTCAGTTGGTTGGTTCCAGTCTGCACCGTTTTAGTAAAAGTTGTACAAAATAAGCACCATATTTGCGTCATTAATGTTCTCTTACATTTAATTGTTAAAGGTGTAGTTCACCCCAAAATATATTTAATGATCAAACCAACACTCTCATGACCAATTCGTACGTATTCGTACGAGGCGGCAAATTCGTCACCCATACGATTTGGTACGATTTGTCTAAACCCCAGTATCGGGTAGGTTTAGGGGCGGGGTTAGGGGTAGGTCATTCGTACAAATTCATACAAATTCGCAACTCGTAAAAAATGTGCGATTTAACAAAATTGATGTGAATTTGTACGAGTGACAAATTGCTGTGAGACCGGGCTGGATTAAACTGTACGGCTTGCTTTTTTGGAACAACATATAAAGGTCATAAGGAGAATAAATGATTGATTCTTCGTTTTTGGGTGAACTGTTCCTTTAAGACATGACACTGTATGTTTCAATGTTGCTTTCTGAAAGTGCATGCACACACAAACACATTTACCTTGCCTGAGACACACCGGTTATATTAAACTTTTTTTGACCCCAGAGACCTTTTTTTTTAATGAATAAGGCTCTAAAAAGAAAAGAAAGGCTTAGTTTTGCTTTGCAGGTCAACAAAAACCTATCCCGCAGAGCTTGATAAAAGATATTTCAATCAGGCAGTTTGAGGCTCAGCTTTATAAGCATGGGTTATATAAGAGTCTCAAGTAAGCTATTTTGGAAAATTTAGCCTGATGTTAACACTCCTGAAGCAAGCCACAGAGAAAACCCCTTCACTTGGTGCCTAGTAGCTTTCACGGATAATAAAAATACAAACAAGGACATCAGAAGAAGAAAACGGATCAAAGGTGAAGCAACTGTTGAGGTATGATTAAGGATTTAAACACAGAAAGACTCCAGCCTAACCTAACTGTCAGTCTTCAGTAAAGAGTTTAGACTATTTAGGCTATATATACACTGTTAGTCATAGTACATAAAACTATCACATAAACATATTAAAATGCACTAATACTTAAAAGTTTGGAGTTGGTACGGTTTTTTTTTTTTTTACTTTGATTCAGTACAGTTAAAAAAAAAGGTTCTTCCCAGAAATGCCACTAAAGAACTATTTTTGGTTCCACAAAGAACCATTTAGTCAAAAATCTTTAAAGAACCATCTCTTTCTTAAGGCCCGTCCACACCAAGCACAATAACTATAACGATAATAAAAAAGATATAGTTCTAAAAATCATTCTCAATGTTAAAGAATAGCAGCATCCACACCACAACTAAAACGATAAAGGACAGAGAAACTATATCGTTGGGAATCATTTTTAGAACGATAGAGAAATTGACAACCAATCAGAATCAATTCTTGACAATTTAAAGAGACAGGCGCACTTGGGCTTATAATAAACACATCGTTCACTGGTATGGACGCAAATATATTTATCGTTATATTTATAGTTATCGGGCTTGGTGTGAATGGACCTTTACTTTTTATAATCTGAAAGAAGGTTCTGCAGATGTTAAAGGTTCTTTATGGAACCATTTAGACAAAAAAGGGTTTTCTATAGCATTGTGAATCACTTTTACTTTTAAGAGTGTAATGATTAATTCAACTGAACAAATGTGACAGTAAAAACATTTATCACGTCCAAAAAAAAAAAAGTATATATATATATATATATTTATAATACAGAGTAAAAAAAATCACTTCTGCACTTCATCAAGCAGCACAACCATTTTCAACTTATAATAACACTAATAAAACGGTAAAAAATAGTAATATAAAACAAATGTTTCATATTGGAAAGATTTCTGAAGCATACACTAAAGACTAGTCTAATAGCTTCTGAAAATATTAATCCCCAATGAAACTAGTAGCATTGATCAGTGGCTCCACATAAATATTGAACAGTGGCAATTTTTTAATCATAAATCAATGGTGTTTACATGTATAGTAATATTAGTAACAAGGAAATGATGATGATGCCGCTAATACATGTCGAGTAAAAAAATGTGATGCTGTAATAGAAAATAAGAACACATTATGGATATGTACAATAGCTTTGATAAGCAGTGGAGAGAAGTAAACAGCACAATGTGTACCTTTAAACTAGGTTAGTGAAAGAAAAACATCCCTACATAAATCCGTAAGCTTGACCTGTTACTGTACGGCAGACATCAGTAAGAATCGACTTTCTCTTATTCCATCTCTGCATTAGAAACGATCAATAGTATTACATTTCACACCAGACCTTTAAGGTTACGTTTGAAATATTTCCTGTTATATCAACACAGCAGTCATTTGTGGAGTATGGAGTAGCGGTAAGAGACTCTTTAAGGATTTGTTAAGAAAATACCTTCAGCTTCAAAGCAGCTATGGTAACAAAAATATTTGTCTAAAGTTTCTTTAACCTCTTCTTTTACAAAAGTACAGGGAAAGATCATATTTTGCAGAAAAAAATAAAACTATTACTTACGAAAATAAAAGATCAAAAGGAGCATGTCACATTGCTGGTTCAGTGTAAAGGTATAGGTGCAGTAACACAGATAGGGATTATGGGATTTTCTCATCCAGTGAGGTGTCAGGCGAGCAGGAACACACACATTTTCCAACATGCCAACCCTCTGTGCCATTCATTCAGCCCCCCAAAAAATAAACGGATCAAAGACATCAAGAGAGAAACAAAATAGAGGGAAACTTTCTCTTAGCCAAACCTGATTCAATTCTACCCATAATTCATCCCGGATCCCTACCCCACAATATAGATTCCTTTCAAAAATAGACTCATATATGAAGTTTACATGCCTAAGCAGAAATGTCTTTAGTCAAACGTGTGGATTTCCCATCAATGGCAATCTGGAAGTGAAATGTTCATCTCTCCCGTTCTGACCGACGCTCCATCCCTTTCAAAGTTGACTCTCTGCATCGCTCTTCTCTAGAGTACCGTTCTCCAGGGTCAAAGGGGAAAGCGCCAGTCCATTGGCATTGCTCTCGTTAAGTCTTTTCACCCTGTAGGTCTCATAGTGGATGTTGTGAGTGACGTCCTTCAAATCTTGCAGGTGGGACCTTGAAAAGCAGAGCGCAGTAGAGCATGATATCAATTTTGATCCCACAATAACATCCCCTGAGGGAAATACGCACGGTGTAAAATAAAAGTCATTCTCTTATGTGGAATTGAACTGTACATTAGCTTTTTATGATCTCTTTGTGTGATTCGGTTGGTGTTTTTCTGGTGTAATTTGATCTCGGCTTCAGCAGGAGGCCGATCAAAAAGTGTGAAAGGCGATTCAAAAGTGTGGAGAGTTATAACGGTCATCTTTTGTTTCCCATTTCAGCAGGGAATCACTCTCATACCATCTGTCCACGGGCCGCCATCCAAGAGTTACGGCGAGAGGGTTTTGTGACCTGGCTTCACCCGATTGGACTCTGTAATTAACCTGTCCTTTACTGAGCTCACAGGAAACGATGTACCTTTCTCAACCGTCCCTTTCCTGAGCTGTTTGGTACCAGTGTTCTTATATCTACTTTAGAAAGCTGATAACCATTTCAACTCGTTAGATCTCGATTTTACTCGTTTGTAAAAGTGAAATAGTTTGGGCCCAAATTAATTTAAATGAATCTATTGATACAATGCACTTACCCTGTGCATAAACCTTTTTACATTGCACTTATTAAAAAAAGAAGAAATAAATACATACATCTGTAATTACATACATAACGTATCCCTTACACCTTAAACCATACCACCAAACCTGCCCCTAACCTTACCCCTGTCTAATCTAAATAGCAACTGAAGTGTTCTTTCTGAATCCAATACGGAGACAATGATATATTACATATATCACTATATATTACAAATTCTAAACGGAACGTCTTTCATAACTATAAAAATAATAAAATTAAAACTATGCAAAAATGGTTGGTTTGGTTTATTTACTAATAAGTGTATTTTTATGGGATGAAATAAAAATGTTGGGTTATTGGGTAATATCACAAGATTTGTACACTTGAGGAAGTCAGCCTTCTTTACATCTGGCTGTCCACCTATAGTTGAATATTTGATTCTAAACTAGTATGGGATATTATTGATCTTCTAAAAACAGAAAGCTAGAGAGAATCTAAATCTAATACGTAATGTAAGGGTTACAATGGGCTGCTCCAATTTGACCCAAATAGCAAGATCATGAAATGGCATGTATACTATTATTCTGTTATGGGATTTGAAGACTTGCAAGTGAAAAACAAAAAAAAAAGACTCACCTGATGAGAAGATCTCTCAAGTGTGCAAACTCGCAATGCGCAACATTTTCAACTGAAATAAACAAAACACAAAGGCATGTTCAAGACTTCATCCAGGGATGTTGCTTCACTATACTTTCAAAACATACCACTTGATGGCAGTGTTGAATAACCTAAATCACAGACAAGCTTGCCTGGCGAAGCCTGTCAGGCATCAACACACCATTACATTTGACAGTTGTTATAGTTACCCTGCTGAAAAGACCAGCATGGGTTTCCATGTGTGTCAACCAACAATCTTTCTGACGAAACTAGTTAAAAGGCCTGGCGGAGAAACCAGCATTCAAAATACAAAATAACACTGGTGTCCACCAATTCTTAGTCTTCAGACTCTTACCTTCGATGATCCCCCACTTTGTTTTTCTTCCTAAGACTTTGTTTCCATTCACCTGGTGTTCCTTATCTGTTCCCACCACAGCAAAGGGGATGTTTTCCTGAAAGAAACATTCACCAGCATTTCATTAAGTACAAAATATAAACCCACTTAAAGCAACTAAAGACATTGTACATATAAAAATGAAAATATGCCATTGCTATCATAAGCCATCCAAGATGAGAATTAGTCTGTTTCTTCATCAAAACACATTTTGAGACATTGAGCTTTACAATATCTGCTCAACAATGGAATGGGTGCCATCAAAATTAAGTCCAAACAGACGATAAAAACATCACAATTATCCACACAACTCCAGTCCATCAGTTGACATCTTGTGAAGCGAAAAGCCATTTTTAACTTAAAACCACTGTTTCCAGCTAGAGTCAACATCATCTTGTCTCAATCTGAAGCAAAATACGCAGAGATGAAGCACTGCTTACAAGCAGAAACAGTCCAAAACAGTTCTAAACAAATGTCAGTTTTGATCTGACATCCTCTGTTGAAGGACTTTTTTAATGATGGCTTAATGATAAATGTATATCTAGCTTTTTGCTTTACAAGATTGATGGATTGATGGTCATATGCGTTACTTGTGAGTTATCATGATGTCATTATCAGCTGTTTGGACTCTCCTTGTGATGGCACCCATTCACTGCAGAGGATTCATTAGTGAGCAACTGCTAAATTTCTTCAAATCTGTTCTGATGAAGAAACAAACTCACCCACATCTTGAATGGCGTAAAGATGAGTCAATTCTCAGCTAATTATTTCCCCTCCACAAATGATACCTGTGTTACAATTTTGCTTCTAAATCCTTCGACTGGAATGTTTCTTTTAGGGTGAACTAAATAAATTCATAGCCATTAATTCTGAAAGTAGTGTCATCATACCCTAATCTTATCGTTGAGTATCCGGTCTTCAGCGTCCTCATCATATTCTTTCTGTGGATACACTCTGATCCCGTTGGCCTGGAGGTCCTGTCTTATCTGCAGAGAGAAGCTTCCAGTTTAGATAGATTTACACCGATTTTTACAACCTACCACACACACAAATACACAAATCCCGCACACTCGCCCCGCGGGTGAAATATGACAGCAGCTTCTCTCCCTGCAGCTCTTCTACTAGTCTCAATCTCAACCCTCATGCATTCTTACACTCAGAGGCCACAGTAAAGTTCACCGGGAAATTCTGTTTTTTTTTTTTTCCCTCGCAACCAGAATTTCGGGCCCGAGGTGCTAAGCATTAGACATTAATGCCTTTCCTGCCATGTGTTCGTGTGGGGGAGGATTTTGGAGTGCGGCTGTTGTACATGGATATGATATCAGCGATTGATATCTTGAGCACAGTGTGACGTCCGCCCCCGCACGGCGCTCTGCTCGGGCTATTGAGCAGTGAGAGACAGCTCTGGATAATGGGCTGAAATGACAGAGTACATCATTAGGAGTGTTGTTTGGTGTATATTGATAGGAGACACACTGCGTGCGGGGGCCGTTCTGGCCCTGATCGGAGCTGTCCAAAAGCGTTCCGTGGGGAGAACTGATGGCAAGTGGCCTGGGCCCAAGTAGTAGCTATACATCAGTCAGAGGAGAGAGCGTCTCCCGACGGAGACGTTGCAGACACTGCTCATAACCTTACCGTGGCCTATTCATTTTTCCAACCCAGAGTGAGCGGCCGCATGCCAAGAGACCTTTGGATATTCTCTCTCTCGCTCTATTCAGCCCAGGTTTTTCAATCCATCTCACTTTTTTTTTTTTTTTTTACTCCACACAGCTGAACTGTGAATTTTGAGAATTCCAGCATTTGCAGCAGCAGGTCATCCATATTCATGACCTCAATTATGCGAAGGGCTGAATATTTACGCGTGGGTGGGAAATATAGGGGGGTGAATCCGATTGTGCCTGAATATCATAAAATGCGAGTGAAGTTCTGCACGCAGGTGTTGATGACGGACAGCTCACCCTCTGTTTGAACTCTAGCCGCTCCTCCAGAGTGAGCGTGTCTGCTTTGGCGATCACAGGGACGATGCTCACGATCTTCCCCAGTCTCCTCATGAACTCCACATCTATTGGGCGTAACCTGCAGAAGACCAGGATGGATCATTACTAAAGTCCATTTTAAACCGTCTAAACATTTAACACCTTTTTATGTGTTCTCAAAATACAAACCACATAGCTATTTAGCTTTCAAAAGCATCATTTAAATAAATAAATGAAATATAAAAACAGTAACAAAACACATTACCTTCATTAAAAAGTCTGGAGTCAGACTTTTTTCATTTTTAAAAATTATATTATTTAGTGAGAATACATTAAATTGATCAAAAAGTTATTGTAAATACATTTCGAATGTTAATAAAGATTTCTTTTAAACGTTCTATCCATCAAACAATGCTGAAAATGCATCATGGATTCTCTAAAATTATTAAGCAGCACAAGTGTATTTGACATTGATGATGATGATAATAAGAAATGTTTCTTGTGCAGCAAAATCAGAATGAATTTTAGAAGGATCATGTGACACTGAAGACTAGAGTAATGACAGATACAAATTCACGTACATACTATGTACTTACTGTAGTAATTACATAACTATTTAATAACCAGGTACTAACCCTGAACCTACCCCTACCCCATGCAGTTACCTTATATTACCAGTACGTTCTTGGGTAAGTACACTGTAAGTACAGTATTAGTACATGTGAGTACACGTACTGTACTTTTGAAAAGTAGTGCATGTTTTCCAAGCATTAAATATCAAAATGTTAAAATGATTTACAAATTATGTCTGTAGGTTAAGGTCCACTGCATTTAAAAGACAGCAATTACCTCACAGCTGTTTTCAGTAAGATGCATTTATTAGTGATTCAAAAATATATATTTTTTTTCCCCTAATTTTTTCTAGGTGTGAACTACATGATGGGTGCAGGAAGCTGACACACACCAGTGTCCAGTGGCTGGCAGGAAGTAGACACAGCAATGAACACGGGTGTCAGGGATTCTTCTCTTCCTGTTGACATTCAGTTCCTCCTTCAGGTATTTTTCATACTGTTCATTGACATACTTTACAATGGGCTCCCAGCTGAGAAGAAAGACACAGGGAAGGATTAGCATCACAATTAACGACATATGCTTATACTTCAAGTTAACGTAGCAGTGTAAAGCCGATGCCAATTTAACTCACACAGTTGTAGTGCTATCTGAACAGCTACAGTGGAGTCGCCGGATTTAGTGATATTATCAACAAAAAATTAAATATACAGTTGAATCAACATGAATATCAGGATGTCTTTTGGATTTGGTTCTGTGTAAAGCCTGATAATCATGTTCTCCAGCTTGATTTTAAAAAGACCCAAAGAGCATCTTGTGCTTTAGCTGAACATCTGACCTTCTGTACAAAGGTCACAAATGTCAGCCACAAATATACTTTTAGGTTTTGACTAGTGACCTAGAAACAGTGCAGTGTCTTCATTTTTGCATTTTATTTTAAAAATGACTCATAATTCTAAAGCATTGCTTATTTTCAAGATTAAATTAGATTTCAAACGGCATGTTTAAAAGGTGCTTTTACATTTTTAGACATTTTTGAATGAATCTGATAATAATGCTCTCACCAGTTCTCATTGTTGATTTGGTCTCCAAATCCAGGGGTGTCAATTACCGTAAGCTTCATCTTCACTCCTTTCTCCTCGATAACTGGAAAATAAACAGACAAAAGAGTTAAAGAGTAAAAGAGTGGGTGAAAAAGGCTACAATAATTAAGTTATAATAAGATATAGAACTATCAGTTAAAAATCGTACACAGAAGACCCTAAACTTTTTTATTTATTCTCCATATCTAATATAATGCTGCAGGAATGCATTGCACAATCTGAAAATCAAAGGTCTAATAAGCTTGTCTGTGCATGCAGGGATCCCTACTGTATCCCTGGCATTGGTTGATTGACATTTGCTGTTAACTCATCATGTTACTCCTTCTGGATGAGGCAATCAAGGAAAATATGACGAGATTGTAACGAGGAAAAATTAAACTGTCAGTCAACACTGCGGTTTATGAGTTTCAAATTGCTATAACCCTATCTGACGATGATCAATTTTTTGTTCACAGTGGGCCATTAGCAAAAGAGAGTGCCAGTTTTTGGATTGGTGGGCCAATGATTGAAAACCCCCTCATGATCAGCTAATGGAAACACATATGCTTCTCTTGGCATGACTCAGCGACAAAGCAGGGCTTAGTTCTTGCCGTATTCACCCACATGGAGGGAGCAGAGCTGAATGGTGGCATTGAGCGGCCCTCCACTTCCTTTTCTGCACTGTGCAGTCTTTGAGAAAAGGCGGGGGATTGTGTAACACTCATCTCCCCTGGCGGTCAGTCTACTGGCCAGCTCTTTTTTTTTTCACGGGCTGTGAGGGCCAGTGGGCAGCTTTGTAGTGTGTGGAGGTGTCAGGAACCCTGAGACTTTGGTACTCTTTGTTTTCCACAGGCCTGTTCTTTAGAAAGACAAAACTGCTGGGGAAGCAAGGGACAGCAAGACATCTGCTAGACAGAATGTCTCAAAACGGAGACTGCAGAGGCAATTTAGTAGTTTAGCAGTAACACAAAGAGCAGTTTAGTCATTTGGATAGAGAATACCAGATCAGGTCTATTATTCCGGGCTTTTTAAAGTCTTTTCAGAAGTTTATATTTACACTGATGATAATTGGAATGAACTCTAATGAAGAAGGAAAATGTTGGTAGGAAACATGCATTAATTAGAATCTAGACTGAAGGTTCTAGAGTTTTTCATGTCTAAAAAAGAACATTTATTGCTGTTATCACTTATGTTTCAGCTCAGATATTTAAAGATGAGACAGTTGTTACATATGCATACACAGCTATTCATTCAGTATGGGGGCTGTATTCTTTTAAAAGGAATAAAAAATTGGTCATAAAGGATGTATTAAATCATTCAAAAGTCGCTAAAAATAGTTTCAAACACATGCTGATGATCACCTATAGCAGATCAATACAGGTGGAGCTGGGGATGGTGGAGGGTTTCTTAGTGTTTGCTACACCAAGAGCTAGCCAAGTGTTGAGCAACAGCTCATTGGTTATTGATACAAAAAGGACCAAAAAAGAACCAGCTGTGCCATGTGATGATGTCATTATGTAAGATTGTGTTTCTAGAGTTTCATAACCGAACTTTAGATTTACCAATATTACTGTTATTTGTGATTAAATATTCAGCCTTTGTGAGCAAGACGTCCTCCAAAAACATAACAAAAAAAGCTTAAAACCCCAAAAACTGGAATGGCAGTGTATACAGTAGTCAACATTCGAAGTGCATCAAAACCTTTCAATAAAGTTGTCCTAAAACAAGAATAGGTTATTGATTTTAGGACAACTCTAATAAAAAGTTTTGATCAACTTTGACTACTGCATAACTAATCTAAATTAAAATATTTTAATGTAAGGTGTTCAATGCTATAGAACATTTTTCCTATCAGTAATTGTATAGACAGTAATAAATTCTCACATGAGGACTAATGCAATCGAAACAGTAAAACAAAGTAAATATTTACATCATGTGTCAAGCTCTACAGACTCGCTTTTCTGAAGGCTAACATAAAACCCCCCCGAAAAGGAACAGGACACTCTCATTCACTGTAATGTTTACGTTGTGCTACGCTGAGAAGTCAGTGAGGGGTGTCTCCTGATCCACAGGGATATCTCAGGAAGTCACAAGCTGAACCGACTTATCGTCAATCTTCTTTTGTTAAGAAACAGCACACCCAGCTTCTCCCAATCTTTTCTTCTCATCCACCCTCTCTCCCATTCTGCATGTCAAACATTTATAAACTATTGGGCCATAAGTTTTGAGAGGTCTGTGAGAAATGAGGATCGGCTATGGCAGGGACAGAGATACAACAGATGCTGCTACAACTAGACAGAAACCTCTTTTCAGTTGCAATGACACAGATATGCTAAAAAAACACTTGTTCTTGTGCAGAAAGCTGCTAGGATTTTCCACAAAAAGAAATCCACTGAAACGGCAGCTATGAATATTCCACTGCACAGAATTTTCCAATCTAAAAACAGATTTCTACAATTTGACCTTTGGCTAACTGATGTGAAAGCTGCAAACTGTTGCGAGAGTGTGACACAGGCTAACATTTACATATCTAAAACCTGTCAAGGGGAAGTCAGAAACGGAAGAGAGATCAACAAGCAGATCTAAGTCTAAAACTTTACCTGAAAGCAAAATCAGATGACTCATTTTAAAACCAGTAGGCAGCAAACTAAAGGTATGAACAGAGAGGTTTAGCATAGCGGCTACGAAACCTAGCTTTGCACCATAGCTTTGCTGCTAATTCTCTGTGGAGCTTTTGTAATTGGATATTTCAGCGCCCATATCCAGACTAGGGTTAAAGTTCAGCAGTCTTCATACATTTCTGCTGTCGAGTAGGAAACATGGCAATTAAAATAGCAAGCTACGCTAATGACCCAGCCCTTTACACAGCAATTGACTGACACTACAACTACAAGCGGAGGCATGCTTATCCGGCGTCTCACAACATCCTGTGACAGAATCATTAGATTATTTTCTTTCTACATCTGAGATGCTCACTTGTAGGTCAGTCTATTTAAGGGCAGATTTGTGGTTAAACCAGACATCATGAGTAACTTCACAAACTTCTGAAAATAGCAGGGGTAATTAGATAACAGTACAATAGCATATATATTATTTTAGTTTGCTATCCTACCGCCCTTTGCAACCCAGCGAAAGGAGGCACAATTTTTTTTTTTACTTGTCCTACCAAGCTATTTGTGAATACAAGAGACAGAGGACCACTATCAAATTTTGTTTGTTAGACCCTTGTCAGACAGTCTAAAATGAGAAATGAAGATGGATGGCTGGGTGCAACTACACTAACTACTGAGGGCAAGCAAACACACACACACACACACACACATACAACAATACATCCATTTAAAGAACTAGTGAAGTTGGACACGGCATCTGCCTTTCACGCCTCTTTCCAACGAAGCATGGGGGTGCAGCCGAACACAAAATGGAGATTCATTGCTTTCTCATTGACGTATGCGGGATGTTTGAAAGTACGTGCATCCTTCTGTGTGATACACATTTCAGCTTCTTCTGCTCAGTAAAAAAATGGAGCAGCAGGACCTGTGTATATTTATATTGTTTGCACATACAATCAAATGAAGTATGCTGTATGCTCATCATTCATGTAAAAACCAAGGCATACTATGCGAACTACTAGTTTATCTTTAAATACACACAATAAAAAATTAAAGCTGAGATCAAACTGATGGAACTTCTGATCTTTTCTTCTGTATTGTGACTGTGTTAAATGCAGCTAAACCTTTAGCTAATCTTATAATGAAAATCCATTTCATCCAAATGCATTTTAAACTGTGCAATATAATGTTATGATGCCTAAATCTGCTGTATTTAAATATAAAATTCATTCAATTTAAGAGTTTCATTTTTGTTGATTAAATGGTATTGAGATGAAACCACAAGATGAAAACTATTACCAGGGTATCAACACCACTGCCAAAATGTATTGAATAATAGAAGAATAATATCCTCAAGTAAAGTCAAGAAAGTCAGTAAAACCATTGATAGTTTACATCAAAAGTGGCAGAAGTAATGCCTCAGAAACCTTCGAAACAAGCTTTCTTTCATTACCAAAACAAGCCTAAATGAAACTTAATTCTACACATCTCCACAAAAACACCTTCCTGTTTGGATAGAAGAACCCAGACCTCTATTGACTGTTACTCTGGAGGAAGTTTACGAGACAGAGATGGCACATTGCTCAATCAACCAATTCATTCACTCAGCTGAGTCAGACGCCGTGTATAAGTGGTGGCCTCCATTAGAGCAGCAGTCATCTCCTGACCAGTGGGATAAAATGCATCCCCTGTGCATTCTTCCTCTGTCATTCTCTCTGAAAGACAGCTCATAATGACAGCTGTGGCCCGATCTCAACAGTTTAAGTTGTGTGATTGATCTCTCCTAATCCGTCCCCTTTGCCGGCTTTTTAATTTCTTTTTTTCGTTCAGAGCACATGCTCCGATCACTCTGGCCCTTTTCCAAGTCAAACCCTATGAAACACTGAGCTGCCTCCAGTTTGTCCTGTCTAAATGTCATTCTTCTTCAATCCCTTCATCCTTTCAGAAATCGCTCAGGCTAACAAACTCTGTAACACGTCATCTTACTGATGTGAAACACTATGTGTCTTGTACCAATACCATATATAGCGGGAGTCCAAGAAAACAACAAAAAACAAGAAATGCAGTGAGGAATAGTGCACTAAGACTATACTTCCTCAACTACAAAACAAGCATAGGCTGTGTAGCAGAAGAGGAGGAGCTAAACGTTAACACATCAGATTGCTTCGAAGCATCATATCCTTTAAATTGATTTAAAAGAAAACTTTTTAAAAAAAGCTTCCGTTCACATGGTGCATATATTTATATATTACATATATTATATTTACAGTAGAATTAGCTTAGTTGCATTTCAACATATGATTTTATCATACAAATACACTAAAATGTATTATACCGACAGTTTACAGCACCTTCATAAACTAAACAAAAACATAGGGTAACAGTTCATTAAAAGGATCAATTCTTAATATTAACTAGTTGATTAATAGCATGCATGTTACTAGCATATTGGCTGCTTGTAAATAAGTTTATTTATTTCTACCCAATACGTAAACTTAAAAAAATGAATGCGTAGTAATTCACTATTAATAAGCAGTATTTAGATGTTTGTTGTGGTAAAAGTCAAAGTTACCAACACAGTTAATAATCTGTTAGTAC
Organism: Enteromius viviparus; assembly: GCA_032353835.1. Taxonomy (NCBI): domain Eukaryota; kingdom Metazoa; phylum Chordata; class Actinopteri; order Cypriniformes; family Cyprinidae; genus Enteromius; species Enteromius viviparus. Next base: position 8,577,649 of record JAUCNO010000710.1, on the reverse strand, counting down.
TGATAATTGTACTAAAAGTAATTTGAATGCACATGATGTAATAATTACGACTTCCCAAAAATGAACTTTACAGGAAGTCTTGACGTGAATACGCTAGATAGCACTGTGTATAGTGGACGTACAGTACATAATGGGACACATCTGTTGACAAAATGCCTATTTGTGGCTGTGAAGGGGAAAAGCACAACTTTGAAAGACCATCAATGTTCAAAGACGTTTACTGGCTCCAAATGGTGAAGTTTGGATATTAACAGCAGGGACAAACAGGGCTGTGCAAACGAGCAAAACCTTGACCTCTTGGGTGTGACGGGTGTGTGAAGAAAGAAGCGTTCCAATACTCACTGTGGCTGACTGATTGCAGGTGGACAGTTTTCGAGATCTTCTCCTCATAATTAGGAGTGCAGGACTTCCGGCTGACCTTGGACTTGAAGAGTGTGTTTACGAGTGTCGACTTCCCCAGACCGCTCTGACCTGTCAATGAGAACGAGAGCAGACTTAATGACTTCTGTTTGTAAACTGCAGTAAAGCACAATTAACTGCATATGTAGCAGACCCCGGGCACGTTTATTTGCACGACGACCTTTGCTTAGCATTAGCAGGGGGGATAAAACTTTATTACTGCACACAGATAAGACGGCACACATAAAATTGAGGTCATAAAGTATCACATGACCAGGCAGCGCAGGCCTCCGGGGTTTACATAAGCCCTTGATACTGCAAATCATCGGTGATGTAATAGGACCAGGTCAAGCCAAGGCAAAGTGCTTTAGCGTCTTATCTGGTGGGTGTCCAAACACACTGACAACACCACGCCGCCGGGAGCTTTGGGGAGCTTTTCCACTTAATGACTATTTCACACTAGTCCTCACGGAGATCAGATCAGAGGGAGGAAGCTATTACCAGAGAGGGAGCCTTATCAAGGCCATCTCAATTCACACAAATAAGGGTAAATCTATGGGGCCACCTTCATTGCCTCAAAGGACATGTGCTCTGTTAATGTGAGCCGCTTAGTATTGAGTGCTGATGATGGGCAGTGTGTGTTTGCTCTCGCTCAGAGGGCCCCTCGGGTCCACCGGTCAGCTTCCCGTTCACAGGGTAGGGGTGGGGAATGTGCTAAATGCTCTCGCCCGCTCTGTTTCTACCTGTTGAGAGGCCTGGCCGCCTCGGGAAGCTGTCAATGGATAAAACGATTTGACAGAGATAGACGACAGAGCTGGGGAGATCTGGCCCCTTCATCATCGCCCACCTCAACAGAGGCTTTGATGGATTTACGCCATGGCCTCTTACCATGGGAGGCAGTTGACATCAAATTTATGAGGAACTGACAACCCACGTTGTGTGTCCTCCTGGGCCTGTTTGATTTACCAGTCCAGACAATGCCTGAGCAAAGCAGGGCTTCTTGAAGATTTCTGCACCTGTCCTATGGGGAAGGGAGCAAGAGGTTTTGATTCCCCTAAATTTTTTTACACCATTTGGGAGGAAATATGAAAAGATATTTGGAAAAAGAAATGTAAATCAATAAATTGTTTTACTTTAACAACTAATCAGCAGCTACCCTGTTGAAAGCATATGCTGGTTAAGTATGTTTCAAAGCTGGAATACTGGTTTAAGCTGGTTCTTTACTGGTTTATGTTGGTCCCTTGGTGGTTTGACCAGCATAAACCAGTAAAGAACCAGCCAGCATCCCAGCTTCAAAACACCTAACCAGCATATGCTGATTGTTTATTATGGATTTAGACTTAAACTATCATGCTGTATATTTTTGATTCACTAAATGTTAGACTATATATTTTTGCAAAAGGACAGCTTTGGTCATACTTTATTGCAAGCTGTATATTCAGTAGAGTCACTATTTTGAGTATTTTACTACAGTGTCACACCTGCATCAGTGAAAGAGTAATGTATGGGCGAGATCCATTAACGCTACCAAATGTCAACTGATGATCTCATAAAAGACCCCGTGGCGAGATAACGTGAAAAGAATAAAGGCTAGACCCATTCAGTGCTCGCCTGAGTCATGCATTGACACACTCGTCCAGAAACGCTGTGTTGTAACAGCTTGTCATTCACCACAACCACATGAAACTCCAACAAATGCAGGTTGTAATTTCACCAGTGTCATATGTGTTTAACTCCAGTTGATTTCTCAAAAGCATTTCAAACGGTGAAAACACATCTCTTCTGAGACACTTTGAAGCACAGTATGCAAAGCTTTTCTTTGAACACGATATATACAAAGCCCCCTTGACTTGAGGGCGACAACAAAGCCGAATGTATTGACTGCATTAAAAATGTCACAATATGCTAAACTCGTATTTGGGAGCAGACTGCAACTTGACTTATGGGAAACTGGGAGACTCGCAGTAGTTTAAGTCCTCAGGCTACAAAAAGGTCATGACCTTTACAACTGAGGACAAACTACACAGACCAACAGACTCCAAGTGCTACCATATGTGTGTGCAACTCTGGGATAAGAGCACCCCAGGGCAGGAAAATGTGGACAGGCGAGCATAGCACACCAAACTCATCCTGTAGAGTTTCCTCCGTTCCTGCAATTTCATCCTGTTGTGTGTATCTCGCTTTCGCACAATTCCTCCTCTTCCTGTATCTTGTCAAGTTCGCATTCGGTGTCATGTCGTGCTAGCCAATACATGCTTGTGTTCACAAACACACCCTTGTCAGAACCCCTGCCCTTGTACTCTACAATGCATTGCCAAGGCAACAGCAAACTGCATAAACCAAAAGATACACAAGAATTGTTTTAAATAAAAAAAAAAGTTCAAAATAAAACTCCTTTGAAGGGAAAAAACAAACAATCGGTCAATAGCTCTACAGTGCATCAAGAGTAAGTTAAACACATCTTTTTACTGCCAGCACCTCCACACCGGTCTCTACTGGGAATGGGAGAGAGCGGTTCACCTTTGATGCATGTCCAAAGTAGCAGGCATGGAGAGAACCACCATACCTACTACAATACCAATGCTGTAACCTCCCCAGTTCACTGAGGCAAGGAAGAAACTTGCACAGGCCAAATGTTAGAGAGCCAGCTTTTGGAGGAGTGAGCACTGGACCAGAGCCGTTTCCCCTCTGCAGAATTCTTCACAATACTGATCTGCTTTAACATGCCTTTGATCTGCTCCCTATCAAACAGGTTTCAAGCTGCTCTGGATATAGAGTGAAAGAATGGCTGAAATGAAAACAGGTGAAGACTGGTATTGTTATACAGTACCTGTCCTTAATATCATTCCCACACACTTTGAGTGGATCAGCATTTATTGAGCGTATGTACTGAGTTTTTCAGTCAGTGTTTCTTTAAGTTCGGCTACTTATATTTAATCTTCTTCTTCTTTGTTAAACATCACATTAAAACTGTGTTAAGTTTTTTGCTTGGCCCAAAGCTAGACATTTAGCCTTTCAATATTAAAATGCATTGAATGTTCATGTTTAAGACTGATTTAAGTCAGAATTAATAAAGCCGTTTGCACAGTGTTCCTTTGAAACTTAATTAATTAATTAATTTTTCTTTGTGCGTCAATCTATTACTTACAAAAAGAGTCTTCATTTAGTGTTTTATCTTAGCTTTATCACCAATAGGAAAGAAGAAAAAGGCTTTAAGCTGAAATGTTTGTGTTTTGCCCTATTGGTGATTAATGTAAAATAAAACGCTTAAAGAAGTCTCTTGTAATGAGTGTGGATCATCACGGCTCATATACAAGTCATGATTTATACTGTAAGTTATAAGAGAGAAAAAACCTGTTGAAAAATTCTGCATATGCTGGTTACCATATGAAGCATGGCTGCTGGTTTGAACTGGTTTAAACTGGTACTCTGTTGGTTATGAGCTGGAGCTATTTTTTTTAGGGCCAGCTACCTGTAATTTGGGCAAATGTTTGAAAATAGTTTCATGATGTCATTAAAAAAGAACCAGCTATTTATTAAAAAGTTAAAAATATCTTCAATCAAATACAATAAATCTCAGCAGTGTCTGCAGATGGTAGGAAATGAATTCAAAAAAAGGGATGTGGTGTTCTCTTTTACCAAAAAGACTTTATCCATCTGTCTGTGTGTGGGAATAGTACAGAAATGCAGAACTGCAATCGATAGTTTTAACAGCTGAGCTGTCAAAAGTTCATCAGATACGGTGTTTTGCTGACATAACAGGTGGTATATTGAAAGAGTACACATATTTTTGTGTACTTCTGACTTTGTAACAATACAAAGCTGCTTTAAAATTTACCAAACATGTCCTTTTAGATGGAAATGAGACCGTTGAGGGAATTTTCATTACTGAAAGGCCAAATGCTCCTGGGCAGGGTCTACCTGAGTGTCCAAACAATGACAGATGGGAACGGGGCTGCAGGACTGTTTTGGAAGAACAGTTTGGAAAGCTAGTGGTGAAGTCAGTGGTGCAGAAACTACACACTTCAGCTTTAATTTGTTTTGCTGACATCGCTGCGGAACAGCGGCTGATACTGTGTTTCTCTGTGAGACTCGCAGCCTTTGAAGGATTTGGCAAAATGTCCTTTCTATTACCACTATGGAGGAGCCACCAAGGGGAAAGAAATCACAAGCAAGGGAGTGAGGAAAACCTGGCAGCTCTGTTTAAAAATCAGAGGAATGAAAAAAGGGGAAAAGAAGAATGGCTCTCACTGGAGAGCTGGATGGCCTTGAATTGGTGATGCTGCGGCCATCATAAATCCCCTTGGCTGCCCCAGTTGGGGAACACTCTGAGCTACATTCGGCTCCAGCCTGGCCCTGCCTCCCAGCTCACAGACAACACAACAATAGCCCTTGCCATTTAATTAGGTAAGGCCCACGCTCAGCCAGCACCCCCTCCTGTTCCTCCTCCTCCCTGCATGCTTACCCTCTCTCTCTTGCTAGAGGCACAAGGGAGGTTTGGGAGGTTCCAGCGCTCTGATTGGTCAGGCTTGAATAAGGTGGCCAGTTTAAATCAGGCAGATGTCCAATAACTGCCCGGGACAGTTAATACCAGCAAGCTCTACTGAGCCGGAAGAGTACAGTCCTAGCAGGTAACCTGGCATAAAATCTGTGACTTTCAAAATGTACAATAAAATACAGTTTTCTCTTGAAATTTATGAAATTGAAATGTAATTTATTGCCAGAGCTGAATCTTCAGCAGTTATTATTCCTGTCTCATGATTCTTCAGAAATCGATGTGCCGATTTAAGAAACAATACATATACCATCGTCTTATGCAACATTTCTGCATACTTGTCATGTATTTTATTGTGACATAAATATAATATCGGGCTATATACTGAACATTGTGAAAGGGCTGAAAAATATTGCAATATAATCCATGGACTGGCTATATCACCCATCCCACTTACTGTTTGTTCTTTTCTTGACAGAAAGATGCCACCTTTAACAAATGCACTCTTTTACCAAGTGAATAACAGTCTTATTTTAAAATTGAGTTTAAACATTTCCCTTAACAGGCAATGGCGCCATTTCCTCTTCACCTGTCGGTGTTTCCTGTTAGAGGCTGAACAGTCATCCTGCCCCCTTCACAGACAACCATACTATTGATGTTTGTGACTTTTCACCTGATGTGTGCTCTATTTTCATCTCTGAAATTTTGACTAAATGTCCCCTTCTCAACTGTGCACAAAACGAGTTTAAAGTTCACACTCTTTCAGCACAGAAAAAAGCTAGAGGTGTGAAGTCATTTACACTGAGCCGTTATGCATGTCGTTTGACATTTAATGTACTATTCTGAACTAGCTTAGAGGGCTTTGTATTTGTCTTTTTCTGTGTAAGTACAAACTGGACATATCCTCCTTTAAAAAAAAAAAAACTGTTCACAATCCAATTTAAGTCAGAGCAATGTTCCACTTACCGACCACCATGATGTTAAATTCAAAGCCAGCCTTCATGGTCTTGCGTCTCATCTGGTCCAACACTGCCTCAATGCCGACATATCCGAATAGATCTCTGCCCTTGATAATGCCTTGTGTGTCAGATTCACTGAGGCATGGCAGAGGATGTTCTATCTCCACCACTCTCTCCTCCACCTCCCTCTCCTCCATCACCTCCATCTCCTCCTCCATCCGGACAGGTGGCTCCAGATCCAGGGCCTGCTCCTGTGCTGTGTCTGCCGATAGAGAGAGAGAGAGAGAGAGATACCCATTAAGTTAACATACAGGATCCTCTCAAGAAGCCCTTAAACAAATATTACTACAAATATTCTACATATGGAGGTTTTTTAGCAGTCTGAAAGGCTTTGAGAAATATCAAGGGGACCCTTTTGAAACAAAACACTATGGAACTATGCAATTGAAATTTGTGCAAAAATGTAATAATAATAAAACAAGAATAATAAATTATTATTATTAAATAATAATTATATCATTTAATCAATATAGTATTATTTGTAATTATAAATTTTAGTTAAAATTGAAGTACTTTTGTTATTGCTTTTGCCATTTGTTTTTCCTATTTAGCTTTATTTTTAATAAAAAATCCTACTGTATTTACATTTTATTTGAACAAAATGTATTTAATAATTTTAATGATAACCAAACTGTTAATTAAATAATTAGTATTGTTGTTGTTATTATTGTTGGATGGGGAAAGCAGAAAAACCCAGCACTTGGTAAGGTTGGTTTCCTTCAAGTAAGTTTTCATTGAGATTCTATTTCGCAGACGTTTATCTAGCGCCCACGTTTCCTGACGTGTTATGTGCTAGCATAATGCACAATTCACTGCTGCAATTAATATGAGGAAAAGGCTTGTTTATGAGCCAGAGAGCTGTGAGCATGCTCAGAGCATGCAGGTGGAGATTAATACACATTATGATGACTGACAGGAGGCAAATGTAGGTGAGGCACAGATCGATTCAGATGGGGAATTGAAATAATGAGGACGAAGAATAGAGAATTGGCCATAATTGTGCTTCCATCCCAGGCTGAAATGAGGCATTAGATTCATATGTTAACGCTTGATATGTGGGTCAGGAAGAGGTTGATTTTTTCTTTAGGTTTACTCTGCATTCACAAAATGGAAATGGATATGTAAAGTACCCCCAATGTGCATTGAACTTCATGCAACAAAGTGTCAGCAGCGAAAAACAGAATTGGGTTTGCTGCCGGAGCGTCAGTTTGTTCAGCTCAATTGAGTTCACTCGTGAGAGCGGCCAACACAGAGACAGCAGTTCACACGGCACTGGATAACTACTGAGGCACGGACACCTGTCAGCTGGCTCGGCCAGAGGACGCAGCAGCAGCAGGGGGTGGATAGTGCTACTGGGCTAATGTTTTTTTCTTATCCCTGTACTGTAGTTTGTACCATTACCATCTTGAGACAGCTCTGTTTTATAAGAGGATTGGTAACAACCCCCCCGGTTACCCCTGAAGATGTCCTGGTGGAGACAATACTCCAGTCAAGTCAAAATCACATTATGTCCACAAATACACAAGATAGCTGCTTAGCGTTGAGCAACATTCAGAATTTAGGAAATGACTTGTTCTTCAAATATTAACATGAATATAAATAGAATTGTCACCTAAAGGATGGTGAATTACTCAGCACACACGTTTGTTTCTGTATATTTTCTATTGTGAGGACTACTATTACTTTTATACAGAGCAAACAATATTTTCTATCCCATAACCTACCCCTTCCAGAAAATCTTTCAGATAGCATAAACAAGCACCCAAATTTTGGGTGCTAAAATTTAAATTCTAGATATGTAAAATAGCAAAACTTACACTTGGAAAACCGCACAGCAATATTTAGCAGTTGTGCTAATGCTTATGAAAATGAAGAGTATTGCATATCATCATCACATAAAATACAATTAGAAAAAATCGAATCTATTGGTTTTCCCCAATGTTTTAATTTTAGTATAACATTATAATACCATGTATACTTTTACTTTTTTATTCAATGAAGAAACCAAACCAATACATTTGAGGCTTAATGCTATAGAAAATCAATAAAATATTTGCTGAAAGTGTGTTTTAGTTTATGTTCATATAAAATATATATGGCACTCAGTTGCTTCAAACAAATGTAAAAACTATGCATTAAAAGTGACGCAAGTTACATAATCAGATTACTTTTCCAAGTAATGCATTACTTTTTGATTTACAAGAACATTTCTGAGTTATTTTTTCAAAAAAGTTAACTTTTTTTCCACATTTATTGATTGACAGCCCTTAGACGTTAGCATGGTTTATTTCATCTCGCTCACAAAAACCAGATTAAAAATATCCCTCAAATTTGTGTATTTGTAAAATGTATTTGATGCCATTTTCCCAACCAATGTCTTTTCTGCTAACCGTCAATGTAAAATATACAAATTCTTGCTTCTTTTCTTATTGCTTAAGCGTGTTAACCTTTCTTCTGTTTTTCTTTCAGCCTGAGGCTTATTCCTTTCACTTTTGGTGTTAAAAGGCTTCTACGTTTGCCAAAAATAGACCTTTTTCATATTAAAAACAAACAAGCAAGCCCTATCAATATTGAAAAAGTATCGCAAAAGTAACATAACATTACTTTCCATAAAAAGTAACTAAGTAACATAATTAGTTACCATTTTAGAAAGCAATATTGCAATACATTACTTTTAGAAATAACATTGAATAATAATCACAATGAATAATTTTAAGGGAATAATCAACAATTATGATCGACAGTTATCAATGAACTGTGCAGCCACATTACAAGAAGATCTAGAATATATCAAGCATACGAGAAGATGAGCTGTATACTGTAACTCTTAACACCACAGCTGCTTTCACACCCACATGCAAAGTATATATCACTGTGTTAAAATCAGCTCATTTGTGTATGAAAACACAGGACTGTAAAATAATCCCCAGGAAATGCCAAGTCTGCTAGCCTTTATTATGCATTGTTAATGGCAGTGACTGTGAGTTGCTCCCAACATGACACCCTGATTGCTTCATATACATGAGTGTGACCCATTAACAGGTCAACTAAATGTCATTAACACAAGTTTGCAAAGTACACTATAACAATAGAATTTATCTTCAGGGGGTGGTTCATCCCCAAATGTTGTCAAATCACCTTCATGTTGCTCTAAACTTGTTTACTTTTAGTAGTATAACAGGGAATATTAAGAACAGTTAATTTCAAGAATGTTGTAACCTTTTTTACCCAAAATTTTTGGGTTGTACTATCCTTTAGTACACCATGAGTTGTTTACATCCAATATGACATGATCGTCCACCTCTGGCTCAAACCGATGCCTTCTTAAGTTTCTTGGTATTAGTATTTCTTGTGTTTTTGCTAGAGGCTGCAAAGATGTAACTCACTTTAATATGCTTCTCTCACGACTGCTAAAGACTTTCTCATGCTGTGACTTCGGCCTGGCCACAACTCAGTCTTGCTGAGTCACGCTGTCTAATTACATCGGCTTACGATTTGAAACTTTGCATGGGGCATGCAGAAGCTTATTAATGTTCATTTTAGTGAGTCAAAAACTATGTGTAGAAAATCAGCATCCAGGCTATTGTGCGTTTGATCAGCAGAGACAACCTTCTTGAACTGAGGATCGCGTCTGCTGGTCCAGATGACTTAATCAGCTATAAATATAACCTACGTCCTCCATCCACCGAAATGGAACTAATCCTGGCCTTCTTATTCCCTAACTGGCATCACATTCAAGTGAACCAACCAGCACCTGAGGATGTACACAACACTGCATTGACTTGAAGTGAAGCAAGTGAATTTCTGACTTTGAAAAGCATCTGCTGTCACTTTTGAATGCACAAAGTCTTAGGCAAGAAAGCAAAACTTATGCAAAAGGGAGAGGAGGCAGCCAGACTGCAGATTGGCAGATTTATCTAGTTGATGCTGTCTGAAAGCGGCCTGCGCTCTAATAGAAGCTGACAAATAAAGCCATGCTTGGAGATAGAGAGGGGCAGACACAATGTCGTCTAAAGGCTTGAGAAAAGCAAACAGAGTGAGAGAAAAGGGCTCAAAAGTAGCAAAGAAGTTGGAACTTTTTAATAAAAACATTGCGTACTGTTTGAATGAAAGCAGATCTGTCCCCAGGTTTGCAGAGTGTCTGTTCTTGCTCTTTAATAAAACTGTTCACAGATGTAGGTCATTTTCATTTGACACGAGCAAGAAACATTGCAGCAGACAGCGAGAAAACACAAAGCACCTCAGATATACAAAAACTATAGGCTGCTCTTTCCTCATAAGCCCATGAGTAAGGCTCAAGTATTCATTTATCTGCACCAAACCATACACGTGTTTATTTTAAGTCATACTTCACTGAAATCTGTTCAATATTGGTTTGATTAGCTGAGACCTGGCCAACTAGATGTGTGGGAAGCTGAACTTTTTACAAACTGCACTAAAAGCAATTGAGATATATTGTTTAAGGCCTATATACAGTATAAAGCAAGAGAAAAATGATAAATGTCAGGATGATCTACATCTATATGTGTGGTGTAAACACGCCAATGCCTAATGTGGCTATAAACAGACCTATGGCAGGAAACTGGCAAATAGACACACAAACACACATCTACTTTTATAATGCCGCATACATTTTCCCTGGAGAATCACCCACAGAGCCATAAAAGTAAGAATGTAGAGCTAAACAATCACCGTTTTACACTTTAAAGATGTTCAGACCTGTTGTGCTAACGGCTAAATGCTAACTAACATCTGATCTACAGTACCACTCAAAATAAAGTTGTTACAGGCCATTGTTTTGTCTCATAACCTCTTCCCATATGGGAAATATCATCATAATATAAATCTGAATGGCTTTAAATCACAGCAATATCTCTGAAAATACACTTATAGGCAGATAAAGAGAACTATTAATAGTGCATGTTAATATGAAGCATTGATAATTGCTGTAATCGTTCCCGGGGCCTGTGTTGTGTTTAATGTGGCTCTGTACAGATTTTGCTTAAGTTAGCCACAACTTTCTAGCTAGCAGTAAAGAGCACCATTTACTGCCATAACCTAGCTGATAGCTAATTTCATGCCAATTACAAAGTTACTCAGCAGTCATCTAGTTATGCTAAAAGACTGACAAATGCTAAAACTAATCAGTCCCAGGGCCATGTCAAACACATTTCATCCATGCTAGTCAACAACACCACAAAAAAATACCTTACATCTGAACCTCATCATGGCACCACTGTGCACTCTTAGGCTCTCTGTCAACTTCCTGTTTATTTTCTTCACAAATTAGTAAAACTTCAAAAGTATACTTCTAAAATGTTGCAGCACACAAGAGGAAATGACTCAAACGGTTTCATATGAGAGTGAGCATTTCATTATACTTGCTGCAAATAGCAAACTGTTGCATCTTGAAAAGGGGTAACCAATAACCATAACCGAGCTTCATACATCAGATCATAGTGTGGCAACCCACAATTCCATCCTGCCTGAATATGTTTCATATTACAAAAATAGAGCAAAACAAGCCAACTCTAAAGACATCATTTTTGAAAAAAGGCAGCCATGAGACTCTCCCTTCCCCCTTTTGGCACTGTTGAAGTGCTCCATTGCTCTTGGTTCTATTGTTATCAGAGGGGCAGTGAAGCTGAGACACACAAAACACATGGGATAAAAAAAAGGGAGAGATTCTTACCTTCTCTCATTCAAAAAGCTCTGTCCACACCGCTCTCTCCACTGAAGACCCGGCGGCCCACACCAGACAGTCCGCAACTGTGATGTACCTCAAGACTCGTCCCTAAACTTCTGCTTTGTGCTCTGTGTAACTGCCCATGCACTTCTCCCCCTCTCTCAGTGTCTCTCTCCCTCACTATGGAGAAAGAGCGCAGGGGTAACGGCTAAAGCTGCTCACGCTCATTCACATGCAGATCGCCAAGAAGCTTCCACTAATCCAAAAGAGGACTTCTCCCATCCACCCCTCCTCCTCTTCCCCTGCATCTCTCTACTGCCTCTCTCAAACTCATTTGCACACGAGTGGGGCTGCTGTCAGTCGGGCCGGCCCAGGCTCCCCTGCTGACCACACAATGAGGAAAATACGTAATTGACCCATAAAATCAATTAGGAGAAATTTTAGTGCTTCTTTGAATAGTCGGCATCCACAGACTCGCTCGACTGAGGAAAAAAGAAAAGCAAATCGCAGTCACCCGTTTCTGTGCTGGTAATAATAAGTGTCGCCTGTGCTGTCACGCTGGGCTGTTTGGGCTGTGGATTGCCGTTAAAAGACTTGGTAATGGTTTATTTTTTATAATGGTTTACATTTATACTGACAAAGAGCTTGTAGTTCACCATTTACAGAAAAGCAGCACTGGAGTTTAAGTGCATGGATACATATTATTAGTGCACAGCAAGCCTGATATCACCGGATAAAAACATTGAAATGTTTTCATGTTTTCATTGAATGTTCCTCAACACTGTACACCTTCAAAACTGCTCATTAAATCCAGACAGGTTTCAATAAAATGGATTTAATGGAAAAACCTGTGTAAACGTGAAAGAATAGTTCATTTGAGAAATTCTGTCTTCATCATGCACTTACCCTTTTTCGTCAATCATAAAAGTAGTCTATATGATTCTTGCTGTGTATTCAAGTCCAAAGCAACATTTTATAATGACCAGACTGAAATTTAAGCTTTCTTTTCCAATTGGTTGTTAAACACTGTGACATGATCATTGAGTCAGTGGGATGGATTTGAGAAGAAAATTACGCAATTAATGAATCATTTAGGCCAAATGGGAACTGAAGCGAATGATTCACTGACAAAATGACTCAAAAGAATGATTCGTTTATCCCTATACTTCTTAAATCTAGGGCATATGGCAAGATTTTCAGCGAATGACTAAAATTCTGGTCTTTTCCCTCTTGGAATGTAGTGCTCTTTTTGAGCTTTTTGGCCTTGTAGACTTTGTAGTCTTCATTCACTATTATTGTAGTATTAAGAGCAGCTGCAATATTCTTAAAAAACAATGCCAAAAGATTCACACAGGTTTGAAACGACGTGAGGAAATAAATGACATTTTTGGTTGAACTATCTCTTTAAGCACTCCCCTCCAGATCTGTTTAAACACGAGGAGGTGAAGCATCTCTGCACAGTTTCACTGAGGAAGTGTGTTTTTCTCACTCTCGAACTGTCATTCTGACTTATCACACGATCTGAGTGTTTAGTCTTTATGCTCTCCATAAAATGAAGTCCACCTCATATAAATTAAAGTCAAGGAGACCGTTGAATACATCCATGTAAGGATGGGCCTTTTTCAAAACAGCCAGCCGTGAGAGAGTGTGAAAATGCCTGTGAGTGAAAGAAAGTATGTGTGTGTGTGTGCAGGTCAAGCCCATGCTGAGACGCTGTAAGGATGGTTTTATGTTTGAATCACAATAATGTTCCTTTGTTTGACATTCAATAGATGGCTGATGTATCATAGTGAGGCCCCAAAACAACACACTCACACTTCCACTCCAAACACACCAGCCAACAGCTAAACCGCAACATGTTTCTACAGCTCAGTACAACAGATAAATATTGCAAACCACAACTTACTGCGTTACAATGACAGCTAGTTAGCAGATCACACAAACCAGAAACATTCCAGCAGAGACATTGGTATAGTAAAATATTAACAGAAATCAGTCTTTTACCTTAGTAGTAGATAAGTGGGATCCTAGAGCAGTTGCCAGGCCCCATGTGCTGTCAGAGAGTGAATTGTGAACTGTTCAGGATGTCAGTTACGAAAATGTGAGAGTAACGTGTGTGCGTGTGTGTGTGTGTGTGTGTGAGGGTGTGTCGTAGCCTCACCATAGACAGCACTCTGAGGGTGATGCATTTCCTTGCCTTTGGGCCTCTCTCTTCCTGGTTGTATTTTAACTAGTTTTATGCCGCACAAAAGAAAAGCAGTTCCTGTAGCTCTGTTATCGCCATGGTTACCTAAATAAGAGTGTTTCTCAAGAATGGGATGGATGTTTACCCATTTTCCTTATGTCATCAGCGCAAGCCGCTGTTAAAATCCCACCCTTGAGATACGAGGAAATGTCTTTCACAATCCCAGACAGGTGAAGTAGAAAAATGGAAATGCAATCTTTGTGAATAGAATACAATCTGCTGGGATGCGTGAATGGAAATCCAGTACCAAATGAACTAAGAGAAGCCATGGACGCTTCCAGAAAGAGCAAATTCCCATCCTACAGTGTCAAACCTCGCACACACGCACACACACACACACGTATATATACACTTGTGCCTGCAGCATATCACCACACAGCGCATCTCTGCTGTTTTGGGAATTCTCTCTTCACTGCTGACAGGAAAAAGCATTTTGATTAATGTGGCAATCGGAAAATGACCTTTGCATGCGGCGAGAGCTGTCTATTTTACATTCAATATTTAATCATTTGATAAAGTATAGAACAAGCCCAATGACAGCAATTCATCACTTTCATCTAAAAGCCTTTCGCAAAGCTCCGAGCCACATGCAGGGTCTGTATGCTCTGCTGCGTCTACAGCTAATTAACTGACTGAGGTTTGTTAATGGAGTTTCCTACAAAGTGCTCTCCACTGCCACATCGTTCTGGTCATTCCAGGTCATTATCTGATGATAAAAGCATCTTCTCCTCTTCGAATCCAAACACTTTGGAAATCTATGCATGATAAGATACACTTACAATAATTCTGGGCCACTGCATGACAAGAACTGACACGAACATACATTTTTAGCAATTGTCCTGCTTACCGGGATAGTTCACCCAAAATTCTCTTTTCAAAACCTGCATGACTTTCATTCTTCTGAACTTTTTTTGAAGTTATTTTGAAAACTGTTTTTGACCATATAATGACAGTCAATGGGGTCCGAAACAACACTGTATGGACATTAGGTGTGTAACAACATGAGGGTGAGTATTTAATAGCAAATTTAATTTTCAGAACCATTTGGTGGTACAAACATAGCGGCATAGAGGCGTTGATTTGTACGGATGTAGATATGGTTGAGTGAAAAGGCGAGAGAGGAAGAGGAAGAGAGGGGGAGGAAGTATGTGTTTGCTGTGCCACAAGGGACAGTGAATTGCCACTAAATGTCTCTATTACCGCTCCTCTTTAATTAAAAACACATGTACGCACAGACGCTGTCAGTTCATTCATACTGTTGCCAGGGTAACCTCCCCATAGAGACTTGAAGTATCGGGTTACTACAAAGATCTGCTGCCACACACCGTGAGAAAGCTGCTGTTTTTTTTTACTCCAGCTTTGCTTGTGTGGGATTCGAGGGGTTAACTCAATTAAAGCATCTTAACCTCATCCTAATCCAAGCATACTTAAAAAGACATGGCAGACGGAAGAGAAGGATTCCTGAAGTCTGACCCCGTCTTCTGGTGCGCTCTCAGTGTCTTCCACACATGGTGGGAGGGACAGGTGAGGACAGAGTGTGAGGACAGTGGCAAACTGCCGGACATCTGTTAGAGTGTCTTCTAAACTGAGCTGATGCACAGCTGGAGTGCTGCTGAGAATTACCAGAAGAGAGGAATATTACAGAAGTTTCTATCCAGTGTGAAATAGATCCTTAATACTTCCTATAGCTTACATCTATATATTGCAATTAAAATTTATTTTTGGATTAGATGCTTTCCTTGATGATAAAAATGCATAGTGTATATTCACTGCAACATTACATCTTATATATAGATATATGTTAGCTGAGTCATGTTAACTACTATTCGAAATCAAAATGACAATTAAACTCCAAACGCAGTTTGGAATAACGGACTGGCCAGAACCAGTAATCTTAATAATCCGGCATGTATTACTTATTAAAAAACAAATCAACTGCCTAATCGTTAAATTAAACTAAGCCAAGCTAAGCTAAACTGTCTCAATAATGAATTCAAATAATTGAATCTAAATTCAAGCCAACTGAATAAACATCAAACTGACTAACCAACAAACTAAACAACTAAACTTACCAATTAACTAAAAGAACCAACTAAGTTCAAACCAACTGTCAAATTTTAAAAATCAAACTCACTAACAAACAACAAACTAAACTAACTAGCTAACTACCAAAACAAATTAAGTACAAACCAACTGACCAAAAACCAACAAACTAAACTTTAAACAAAACAGCTAAACTATATACCAATTAAAAAAAACAACAAACTTGCTAAACAACAAATAAACTAACATAAACTTACAAGCCAACTAGTAAGTACAAACCAGCTGACCAGTTGAACATCAAACTGATTAACCAAAAAACTTAATTAAACCAACAAACTCACTAACAAATCAACAAAATATAAACCAACTAACTAAACACCAAACTGGCTAACCAACAAACTAAACAACTAAACTAACTAGCCAGCTAACAAATCAAGTATAAAACAAATGTTTATTTCATTATTTTCGTGACTCCAGCATGAATGTAATACTAGGATCCCATTGGATGCATCCTTTCGTGCTGGACTCACGAAAGTCGCGTAAGAATCGTGTCCATGCCACGAAAAAAAAACATGCGACTGGGCTGAACTAAACATCAAACTGATTAACTAACTAAACCAAGCTACACTAAGCATCAAAATAACCAAGTAAAGGTTTAAATTCAATAATTAATAAAAGGACTGGACCCCTAATGATCTGTTTTGGACTACTACCTAATTAGAACTTAACTAAACTAGGTTAAACACATTGGTTTGAATCATGGTTTGGTCAGGCATCTTAATTTCTGTTGGATTACTAACCACCTAAATACCAAGAAACCAACTCACTAACATCAAACTAATTAACAAACCAACTAAATATAAACTAAACAATAAACGAAGCGGCTGCCTAATTAAATCCTACCTACCAGCCTACTTGCATACCAATCATCTATCAGTTTACATGAATAACTTTCTAAATAAGTATAGCTCAACATGAGTTGTTAGAGTGGTCAGGGGGTCTCATGGTTTGACAGTCACCTGTTAATCTGAGACGCTCCACATCATACAGCTTTGAGGTAAACAGATGCTTCCAAGTAACAGCCGGTGATTAAGCTTAATAAGGATGACAAAATCAACTTACCATCAAACAGTGCCCAAAGAGCCGAGTCGTGTCCTGCCCTGACAGCTGCTGCTCCAGATAGGACACGATTTCCAAAACTAGCAAAACGATTGCATACAGTACAAGCACACCGAAGCACACAACCTCCCTCACCCACACTTCTCTTTTTTTACTTTCTATTTTGCTTTCTTTGCATTAACCGTTCACTCATGGATTCTTGCCAAGAGGATGTATTTAAGAGAAAAACACAGGCAAACTACTTTCATATTCTCTCCCTCTGTATTTGTGTTTGTGTCATGGCCTGTAATGCTATTAGTTGTGCTATCATCCTTCAGTCATTATAACATGCCCAAAGACATTCAGAAAACCATCAATAAACACAAGATGTCTATATAAACACTGCTGCCTGTTCCCTTGAGTAACTATGATAGTAGCTGCCTCTTTAGCTATGGTTTAAGATGGCACATCATGTTGGTATCATGAGAGCTAAGCGTGTTTTCACAACATATGTGGCTCTACTGTGCCTCGTTTCATTTTCAGAGCAGGATGCAGTTGTTCTTAGGGAGGGACGACTCTTCCAGGAAGCCCTGTCATGCTGTCCAAGAGGAAATCACCTTTCCCCTCTCCCCCTCATCCGGGCTGGGGAAAACGCGGGTCCAGAAGGCTTAAAACTTTGACCTTCTACATTAGATCTTCAACACAATATTTTAGGCTTCACAGACATCACATTTTTAGTGTGAATTTGGGAATTGGAATTATTTAAGGTGATTTTGTGTAACAAATAAAGCAACTCAATAGAAAAGAGTTGCCTAATAAAGGGAATTTTATTTTAGACAGAACAGGTTGCATCGTGGGGGATGGCCATGTTGAAATCACATAAACAAACCCTGCTCCTCGTGTCAGATTACTAGATTAGAGTTATTGGACATTTAATGCTTGTTGAATTAATCACTACCAAACGCAAAACGTGTTGAAAAGAAAACACGTAATGATTTTACTTTCAAATAAGTGTTCTTTTATATAAATATCTAGAAAAGCTACAAATGTGGAAGTGGTTTGAAAAAGGGGAAGTGTCACAGTCGTCCTATTTTTACTGAAGTCTTCACAAGTCTGAAATGGAGGCTATTTTGCAGTGCTGCAATTATTATCTAAAACTACTGAAAACAAGTTAAATCAAATCATCAGCAATTACAAATAAATCTGATACAGATGTAAAATCATGTAAAAGCAAGATTTTATATCTTATACTGTATAATGTGTGTCTGTGTGCATGTTTATGTGGTTTATGAGGACACAAATTTGTATGATCCCATTGGTATGACATAGGTATTACAATATGAAGGTGATTTATGAGGATATGTTCAGTGTCCCCGTAATTCATAAGGCTTAAAAAACCCAGTAAATGGTGTTTTTTGGAAAATCTAAAAATGCACATAGTTTTTTGTAAGGGGTAGATTTAGGTGTAGGGTCAGTGTAGAGCAATACCACATACAGTCTGTACAGTATAAAGACCATTATGCCTATGGAGAGTCCCCATAAATCACAAAAACCAACATGCCTGCACTGGAATCTATGCCAATATAGACCTCAGAATACTCCAGTTGTGTGTTGGGTTGTCTCACAAGCTAACTTGATGTCAAATAGTGTTTTCCTAACATGCCATCTCCAAGAAGGCCTCTGCCAGGAATGTGGAGTCCCATCGTAGCGAGTGTCAACACGTAAACACCCAACAGGTTGGGGCGAGAGACTCAGCACGTCACTTAGAGCAAGGAAAACACTCAGATGGAGACAGCAGCACCACCCCTCCCTAGAGCAAAGGGTGGGTATATAGAAATCACAGTAGCAACTAGTAATGCTTCTCCCAATTGGGCCGTACTACCAGTTGGTTCTGGAAGATACAACCTCCTGGAATATACTTATATAATAATTGTGAGACGTCTAACTGCAACTTTAAGCTGGACTATAAGCTGGAATCCTGAGTCTGACAGGAAAAAACATCTAACGAATTAAATGCAATTTATACATATCATATATCTGTTACATTTGTCACACTGTTGGACTATTAACAGTAAAAAAAATACATGACTGAAATATATACATGTGTATTAAATATAAAATAAAAGGAGTGTCTATTTACAGTGACTTCAAATAATCTGCCTTGTTGGCAGTGGCTATTTACACTTACTCCGCCCACCAATGTTTGATTAGGATAGTCAACATTACAAATTATGGTCATTAGCTGTCAGCTCCAAAGGCGCAGATGGTAAAACGTGTGTTGTACTCATTTTGACGCGATCGATCCTGGTTCAAAACCGGCTTTTTTTTCCCTTTTTCAATTTTTAATCACATCAGAAAAGCAATTATTTTCAATAAAATGAAGGAAATAATCAACTAATCAGTTGAACAAAGTATGGGGCAGGGTAGTTGTAGGGCTTTATTGACTTAATAAGGTGGCAATGGTGGCATCCATTTAATAATTTGAATTAAAATAAAAATGTACACTCAATAAGATATTGCATACTGTACTACCACAATGAGGTGCAAATAATGGAAACTATTTGCAGTATTAGCATTAGTATAAAGAGCAAAAAATCCTGCTATTTTAACACAGTGTAAATTAGAATCTATAGATACTTGCACTTAGTGTAAATAATATATCACTAATAACTGCTATTTTCAGTATGTGAAAAAAAACATTGCTATTTGCAGTTAGTGTAAATAGCCACTGCCTGAAATATAAAAACATAGCAAAATATAAATTCAATGTAGTAAAATGACACAAACACATGAACACATTCCATTGCATTGGTGATAGTAAGTCAAATAAGCAACCAGTGCAAGAAGCAAAATGTAACCAGATGATCTGCAAAGAAAAGAACTACAGCTCTCTTGTACCCTAAGGAGTTCGGCCTTTCCTTTGCACCCTTATCCACTCTTTTGACCCCCATTAGTGACACAAGGTCTTATTTGTACCCTTAATCTGTGCTAATGTGTAAGTTAACCTACTCATTTAAAGAGGAACACAGATGAAGGGAACAGCATTCCAGACGAGCTGCCCTGCCAGATCAGCATTTCACAGTTCCACCCTTATCCCATGATGTGCAGTGGGGTTTGCTTAGGGGTCACTAGAGATCGGGCATCTATAAGGGATCAAAGGAGATTTGACCAGCATGGTGCTTAACACCAATGAGAATGAGAACTCGCGTTCGGTTCAACCCCGTCTCGAGTTAACATGTACAGAATACGCTCATAGCCTGATAAAAATCACGCACACTTTTTTTTTTTGCTCCAGGCACTCTGGAATAATTGACTCTTAATTATTGTTTTTATGTGATAAGAGGCTTTTTTAAAGTGAAATAAGAACAAATCAGCATCTTTCAGTATTCTGTATAAATTCCTGCAAAAAAAAAGAAAAAGAAAAAAAAAAGAAAGTGCTCTCAAAGCTGCGTGCGTGAAGAGCTGATTACAGCTTTTTGAAAACGTATTAGCATCACTCTAAAAGAATGTGAGAAAGCATGTTTTCACTCCAGTGAGTAAATGAATCTTTTAAAATAAAGGATTTCAATCAGTTGGGCTAATCTGACATGAGAACATTGCTACCCCCTAGTGGTTGATCTGATAACTTCTAGATCAAACAAAGGCAGGCTCTTAAGTTTCATGAAGGGAAGACCCGTATGCCAGAATGAAAAAAAGAGAGTGGATGAAAAGGAAAAATTAGAACCCATCCATCAAACTACCATTCTTCTCTTTAAAGCTGCAGTTATTATCCAAAGTGATGTCGGTCAATCTCAATGAGTCTATCAAGGGAATGTGATTGTCACTGTTGTAAAAGGAGATAGCATGACAAGAATGAGAAAGAGAGAGCGTTTCACAGACGTTTCAGCTGTATGCCATACACATACTTGAGCTTGACATCTCTTTCCTGTGGCACCCCTTCACATTAAAACAAATACTGGCAAGCTGTCAGTTTTGCTCAATTAAAGAGATATTTAAAAACTACTGCTGAAATGCAACTCTTATAGAGAATATTTATTCGGGGGGACATTAAATCGATACATTAATGTTAATAATTCTAATGCTACTAAATGTAACCAATTTTCTATTATTTTCTTGTGCTGCTGTTTTGAACTTTAATTTGATCAAATAATGCAGAAAACAGTTTTAAGAAATGTTTCTTGAAATCTGAATATTACAATGATTTCTGAAGCATTATGTGACACTGGAGACTGGAGCAATGGCTGCTGGAAAAGTGTATAATAGAGACTATTATTTCATGCTGTGCATGACTGAAAATGATTTTTTTTTTTTCACTTGGACATCCATTTTTGACAGTAATAATTATGTTTCAAGAACCAAAAAAAGATATGTAATTAATTTTTACAAGACGAGTGTTCAACTTGACCCTTCTAGCATTGCATAAATTAACATAAAGATGACATTAAAAAAAAAAAGAACAAAGATTTCTCCTTTTCATCATCCCAAAGCCAGACATCCTTATTCGTCACTGATGCTATATATACACAAATCCCCAAAACATATACACGCAAGCTCACACACGTACATTTCTACGCCGGACCCCACAAATACACCACGGCGAAGCACAGCGGTATCCGTTTCCCACTTTTCCTCTCCTCTAGAAAGGTTAGAGACGTTTAGAAAGCAGAATTTTGGCACCCCTGGCTACACTGTTTGATCCTGACACGTTGAAAGGTGGGTGTGATTTGTCCTGTAGTCAAGAGCACATCTGCTGTCTGACCTATATTTCCTGTGCTTTACGCAACTGATTGGAAAGACCACAGGGAAACGTGATGAGCAGGCAGCATCATGTTCTCACAGCCAACATATCAGTGAGTCTGTGTGTGTGTGTGTGTGTGTGGCGGAACAGGGGAGTTCATGTATGTTAATGCGTGTTTGAGCACAAACGCCTGCCTTTCCTTCCAGGTCGGCCAGAAAAGTCATTACATAAAGCCGCTGTCTTTCCACAAGCCATAACTTTAGGTCTTTTGTAACAGCCTTGTCACTATTACAAGTCTAGCCTTGCACTGTTTCCCCTGGGTTTGTTTGTTGGTGGAGCTGAGACAAATTGCTATGCCTACAGGCGCTAAACCATACTGTGGGAATACTGATGGTCCTGGCCTTTACACAGAGTACTGCTTCCAGATCAGACACCGTATCAGACATCCTGCAGGAAAACCTTATCCAAACTCTGCTTCTAATAACCTGTCTGCTGCACACGGTTAATTACTCCATCACAGTTGAACACTACAGCAACTGAGTCAACAAGACAAGCAGAAAAATGGCTGAACTTCTCACAGGATCAGAGTCCAGCTATTGAAGCTAGGCGCTAGGTGTGGCAAGGACCTGGATAAAGGGGAACTGGGAGTTCTTTTTCAGGTGGTCTGGGTTTGAACGGATGTCTTCTGAAAATTATGTTGCCCCACAAACTGGGAAATCGTTTCCACATTGATGTACAAATATAAACCTGCTTTCTCAGGATCTCAGTAACGGAACGGTGGGATTTTATTAGCATGTAATCAGTTCTGTGTGTCACACGGCCACCGTGTTTGTGTAAGGCGGCGATCTGTTGTATGAGCTCAGACTGGTGGAATCAGTGGTGTGTAGACCAGAAAAAAGTCAAGACCAAAATATCCTTTACAAATTTCACACAAAACAATTTTAATTGCTGTTCAAATGTAAGGGGCCACTAAGAATGTTTTGATAGTAGTATCTTTTGCTCTTATGTATTTATTTACCCGAAAATACAGTAACAGAGTAATATTGTGTAATCTTACAATTTAAAAAAAACTTTTTATATTTAATTGTTTTAAAATGTAATTTATTCCTGTGATGGCAAAAGCTGAATTTCCAGCATCATTACTCCAGTCTTCAGCGTCACATGGTCCTTCAGTAATCATACTAATATGCTTCTCAAGAATTATTTCTTCTTATAATCATCATCAGTGTTAAAAACTTTTGTTACTTGATGTTTTTGTGGAAACTGTGTTTTTTCTATTTTATTCGTTGATGTATAGAAAGAAAAAAAACATTTTGAATCTTGAATCTAACTAAAATCTTTACTTACATACAATACATTTTAATGCATCCTTGCTAAGTATTATCAGCTTTATGAGTTTCATCTTAAAAAAACAAACAAAAAAAAACAACAACAACAAAAAAAAAAAAAAAAAATATATATATATATATATATAGAAAGAGAGAGAGAGAGAGAAGGAGAGAGAGAGAGAGAGAGAGCCCAAACATTTGAATGGTAATGTGTGTCTAGAAAGTCTGGTAGAAGAATACCTCATTTAATTAATTTCCCATAATGCATTCTGAATTCCTCTTCCTACCTTTCCAAGCAATATTCTAAAAAAACAAACTTACTGTGGTGTTTGAGCTCGTTTTTTTATAATGTTTGTTTTCATTTATTTTTGCACTGCCAGTTATTTTCCCATCAGATTACATTTTCTAGGCACTTGCTCATTTAAAAAAGAAAACACTGAAATTTTAATAAACAATCCGAGGGTGTGTGATTATGCTAATAATGACTGACATTTATAATGCATCTGAGGGCACCAATCCCATTGTAACAGTTTCCTGCTTGGAGTCGATTTGTCCCCCCAAAGAGCTCAAAACAGCCTCATCCTTATTCCGTTTCCATTCTGCTGGCTATGGAGAGTAACTGGTCAAGGACCTCTGAAGCTGGGGCTTTCCTTTGCACTAACAATAACAGGATCTCACCACCAGATGCTCTGTGTCTTTCTCTCGCTTTCTCAGTAAAGATATCCACTGCACTTTCCCAACTTTTCCCCGGTCTCATCACTTTCTGTCTGCAGAACAACACCCGGGTCCTGACCATCAACAAGGGCTCCATTCATATCTTATCAAACAAGCTTGGACTCAAAAGACTCAAGGAGCCTCTTTCTTTGTGGTGTCCATCCCCCCTTTTCCATGTCCTCCTGGCTTCAGCAGGGTGTCTGTGGTCCTTATCTCCAGACAGAAGGGTGAAGACTCTGTGTAGCCTCAATTAATCTCCCCGTGAAATGAGCATTAGCCTCATCAATTTGCTTAACTTACTTTGAGAGAGCAATCGCTGTAATTGAGTGCTCATCTAATTAGAAATCATTTACACCCACAAAACACGTTTAGCATGTCGGGTTCAGTCCCTTTCAATAAAGTCGTCTTAGATGATTGGAGCTTGTCTGGTCCCGGGTCAGGGATGATCACACGGGTGTGACTGACTTTTATTGGAAGTGGCAAACACAGCTTGTAACATTTACTATTCAAATTGATTTTAAAGCTGGACTAATCGCAAACCGTAAGGTGTGGAAAAAATAAATAAATAAAATGATTCAAGTATATTTGATTGTGCAAAAATGTAACAATGCAGAAGTATAGCTTCTGGTACACTTTAAATACGTAGCAATTAAAGATAGATATTATAAAAAAAATCATACAATCTGATGACATTAAAAAACACATTTTGCCTTAATATTTAGTAATATGGATTTGGTTGTTTAAAAATAAAGAAAAAAAAAGTATTTGTGTTTTCAAAATTCTCTTTCAGAATCCGACTCGGAACAGTTCCTGATTTATTCCCATTCCTAGGGACAGTGAAACAGCTACACATTTAAATTACGGCTGATTCCTTATCATCAAAGACACAAAAAAACACATTATGTGGCACGGTCTTAAAGATTAATGATTGAACTACTGAGGAGCTTATCGGTTCGTTCAGCGGACAGGCCTGAGGAATGCCAGCAGTGGGTCAGTGGGTTGTTCTGTCAGATGTTTGTAAGCTGTCGCAGGCGGAGGAACGCAGGCCAAAGTTGGCACACAACTAACTTTTTATGGTAACTGGATGGGTTTCAAAGACGAGCATAAGTATATCTCGCAAAGGCTTATCTTTCATGTTTACACACTTGGGTGGGTTTATTATGGCTTTTAAACTAAGTTTAGTTCAGCGCACGGATCTGGCATTTCCTTCCTCGTGAGTAGTTCCCCGTCCTGTCGGAAAGGATAAACACAAAAACAAGCAGCCTCCCATTATGCACAGCTGATGCTGCTCTCCTCCCCAAAAAACACTATCATCCTTTCAAAGGGAGGAAAACAGATGCTTGGTATTAATAAGATTAGTTCTGGAGCTTCCCTGCCCATCTACACCACAGCTAAGATAAAAAAATCTCTCTATGTTTATCTATGAACTGTGGTAGCTGGTTATGAATGACAGTACTGTGCGTCGTCAGATTCCAAATATTAGCATTATCATCTGGCACTTACGGGTATATCAGGTGCTGGGGAAGTATCGGCTTCAAACAAACCAAGGGACATTTGGACAAAGAGACAGTTGTTTACCACAAAAGGCATATAAAACCTCCTCTGTGATGTGACTTCAGATTCCTGTTGCCCCCAGGAAATCTTTTTCAGTTCGGCACAATAAGATTGTGTGTATTGAGACAGCTGGAGCTATGTGGGAACTGGTGAAATATGTGTTAAAGCTTTCCTGTAATGTGATATAACGGCTTGGATTCAAGGAAAGCTCCCGCTCACTCACTAAACAAGGGGAATTTGCTATGAATGCAGATAGTGACGTTTATCTGCGTTTCCGATTCAAGATTCACTACAGCACAGAAGATTGGTGGATAAGGCCCAATCTATAATGAGCCAAATTAACATGCAAATTTCACACATGCATGCATTTTCATGCTAACTTGAAGCTATCAAAACATTGATGGATGTACACTGTTATAAAGACGTAATACTTCTATTCTTCAAGGATGCATTAAATCGATCAAAAGTGGCAGTAATAATGTTTCGTTCTATTTGAAATAGACACTGTTCCTTCTGTTCATCAGAATTCTAAAAACAAGCATCTCAATAAAGCAGTGCAACCGCTTCAATATTGCTAAGCAAAAGTGTTTCTTGAGCACCAAATCAGCATGATTTCTGAAGGATCGTGTGACACTGAAGACTGGCAACACTGCTATATAAACAAACTTTACCTACAGATGGGCATCGAAAAGTCATGTGACCACATACTTCACTCATTTGATTACAGGAACCAAACATATCTATTGATGCATCATCTCACGTCTGGTCAGATAGTGTTGCAGGCGGAATAATAAAGTGGCACAACCGCTTAGTGAATTTGCCCCAAGGCTTTTTATAAGTGAGTGTCTCTTTCCCATCTTTTTAAAAAACCTGTTATTATCGGTTCATTCTTCAGGTAAAGTGATATATAACGTTTAGAGCTGTTTTTGCACATCGGGGCATATATTTAGGGGAGAGACTCACTGTTGCAACAGTCAGAATGAGAACATAACACCCCTCATTACTCATGAGTCACTGTAAAGAATTAGCTAGAAAGAGCACTTCAGAGTTTACTGTTTCCTGTTTATTAAGATATGGTGCCTTGAAGGCTGATACAAACCCTGAGAGAATGTCAAACAGCTTAAAAGATAACAGCAACAAAAAAAAACAAAAAAATCACCAAGCCTTTCATTTCAGATCAGGAGAATAAACAGTCTGCTCTCAGACTCTAACCCTCGGTCTGTGACTGCCATTTGTTTAGACTTTTACACTAACAGAAATAATTGGCTCTCGGCTTCATCTATCAACTCAAAACCTGACTTTCTTCAAGCAATTGTCAAGATAACCTTCTTCAAAAAGGGTATGGAAATGATGAAAAACACCAGTCTGCCAATCAGCCGAAAGCCCCCCTGTTGAATGCACCAATCTGACGTCCTTTAGTATAAAAAAGGGGACTTGGGACTCAACGTGAATAAAGTGGGATTTTTCTCTCGCTTGAAACCAGAGTACCTGCAGGTCTGTTGTTTGACCCATCTATTTCCCACAGCTCTGTAAGAGAAATGGAAACTCAGGCCCGAGAGAAAGATCAATCAATAGCACATGCGAATGGCCTTTTCAGATCAAAGTCGGCCAAATGTGGGCAGAGAAGCTGTCAAAACAATGGACTCCCTGCATAACAAAGTCAGATCAGTGCCTCCAAAAGCACATATTTCACAGATTAAATATAGAAGGCTTCACCAAGCATAACAAACAGTAGATTATTGAAGGAACGTGCGAGGATCGGTGAGTCACATCTGTAGAATGAAGGTGCGACATGTTACGGCGCAGTGGAGCAGTTACCGTAACAGTAAAGACAATCCAGCCACGCTCTGATTACAGACCTGGGCCTGTGCTTAAATCCTTGACACCCCACATGACCGACAGCGAAGCCCTAAAGCTGTATTTCCGCTCGTGCCAGCGTGACTGATGCAAACGGCCCCCTATCATACCTCTGGAGGTCACCCCGCGGAGCAACGGCTCTGATCTTCAGACTTGGATAATCAACAAAGAAATGTTTGGAATGGAACAACATCTTGGTCTAACAAATACGGGGATTAAGTTGCACTTCTGTTGACAGACTGATTCAATGAAGCTTTGAGCCCATGGCTTGATTAAAGAATTCCATATTTCTAAAAAAAAATAAATATGTTGAGAATTTTTAATTACAGTAAGACGATATCGTTCTGGCTAAAGTACGTCAAAAGCATCCATTGTTAAGATTCTGCTGGATAACATGCTATGACTGGCTTGTAATTGGACCTTGAATGTACAATGTTACATTTATTTACATAGAGCTGGCATGGCTTAAAGGGACAATTCAGCCAGAAATAAAGCCATCCTTACTCATGCTCATTACTCTGGGTGGAAAAAAAAAGATAAGCAACATTTTATTGTATTTGACCCCAAAACTAATTTCACCCTCATGTTGACCCACACCTGTAATGACTGTAATATCTGTGTTAATGTGCTGCGTTAACGTGAGACTGTTATCGCGCGTTAAAAATATATCGCCATTGATCTATTCACAAAGTTGGGTTTTGGATGGGACTAACACCTCCATGTTTATTACAGAGGTGGGCGTGTCTGTTTTGTAGATCTGGTCGTCACAGAGATCACGGGCTCTGTATGCGTGCATAGCTATAGTCATTTAGATTGATTACAATTAATATAATCACAAATACCATGGTGAAGCTAAATGACTAGTACAGCAAAACCGTGTTAATGTGTGGTTAGTTTAGTTCAACTATTATGATTTTGATTTGTAGTAAACCCACGTTTAATTTTGATAATTGAAACATATGTAACCGAGTGCAGAAATGAACGTGAGTAATCTTACCTGATACTGATATTA
>JAUCNO010000710.1:8529150-8540689 GCA_032353835.1 Enteromius viviparus | reverse complement strand
GCCTCTTTAAGACTAATTGCTTGCTGTTTCCCCACTTGTACGTCGCTTTGGATAAAAGCGTCTGCTAAATGAATAAAAATAAATAAAAATAAATAATAAATAAATTAGTAAATACCGTACAAAATTTCTTAAAGTGTGTTTCAAATCATAAGGATAATTCAATATGAGAGTATACAGTGTTAACATTGTAGTCTTTACCGACAGCATCAATGAACTGGGAAGCCCTATAGTCCCAGGACAGCTATAAACACAGTTGGGAGCGTGTCATGTGTTTGGCCTGAACAGTGAATGATCTTTTCCCTTGTTATCACAGGAAACCGTGCAAAGGGCCTACATATAGCTCAATAATGGATGAATGACGTAAGGCCTAAATATACTCCCATTTCAAAAAATAAAACAAGTCATAATGCACATGGAACATGATGAAAACATGGGCGGGCATTTCCCATTGACTTTGTGAAAGGGCTACAACAGTATGCACTGCGCCCAGATATTTTGAGGGAAAAACTGAAAAGAAAACAAGAGACCACAGAACCACTGAAAACACTGCCTGAAGCAGATAGCATGACATAAACAGCACTCACATCCCAGACTTCCACTGATGCAACTATCGGGAAGTCGGTTTCATCCGAACCCATCAGCGCAGCGTTTACAGGTCAACCATCTGACAAACAGCAAACAGCACAGCTCAGCCTGAGGTACAAGCCTGGGGCGGCACCTATTTTGCCACGCATCCTAATACTGGAAATGATAAATCACTGTGTAAATGAAGTCATGTTTATGTTTCAGAGATGTTTCTGTGTGGGGGCTGGCTGCCTGGGATCAGCGCAGATGTCAAGACGCCCACCCTGATGTTAGCTTACTTGTGAGACGCACAACCGGCGCTGCTAGAAAGCTATACAAGAAGGATCTACGTGTCCAAACATAGTTGCAGGCGCCCACTGATTCCCTCCAGTTCAATGCTCTCTGTTGTCTCAGGTCAGGAAATGCACCCCTCTCCCCTCCGCAACATGACCCCAGGAAGTGAAGACGGAGGGAAAAACACAACCGAATGAAGCAAATATACAACATGTGCAGTTGAAAATTCCCCAACTCGTTTCTGGTGAGACAAAATCAAACCCACAGCTTTCCCAACATGTACTTTTGTCTGAAATACGTCAAAATTCATTACAGTTTGTGGTACACCACTGTAATATCAAACATATTGCCATTTATGTGGATCCAATATGCACACGTCACCATTTTAAGGCTTTAACATAGTTCCACAGAGGTGTAGCACACCATAATTAGGTCATTAATGTTAGCAACCAACATTTATAGAAACCTAACCCCATCCTCATAATTGCTAATACTGATTCAAGATTCAGCACTATTACGTTGTTTGCTCGTATCTCTTTATTTTGTCTCACAGTGTCTCAAAGGCAAATGATGAAGTTGGAACGCATCATACAAGAAATAGTTAGACTAGTATGATAGTACTCTATTTGCAATTCAGTTATGTTTAATTATTTTCTAATGCAAGTATATGTTAAAGTTGTGTAAATAGTTGTTGTGGGGTCCAGTGGTAGTGTTGCAGTATAATTGCTTTCAATAGTGGCTTTGTTTTAGATGACTGCAAGAAGCATTTGAGCAGTTCTGATAAACAGTCTTTACCATTTTCAATCTAACACAGTTTTATGGGGTAAAAAAGCAGATTAAATTGATTTCCAGTTAATTAATTCTAGTGTGCAATTACATTTTATTTGAAACTATGTTGTTCATTGAAACTTACAGTTTATGTCTATGGGATATTCGTACCACTAACCACCGAGGGTAGAGCTTAAAGTTACCCTTATGATGAAGTTGCATGATCTCAATGAATAAATGTAAATGTACTTCAGAGATTAATTTC
Source organism: Enteromius viviparus (assembly GCA_032353835.1). Lineage (NCBI taxonomy): Eukaryota > Metazoa > Chordata > Actinopteri > Cypriniformes > Cyprinidae > Enteromius > Enteromius viviparus. Next base: position 8,538,798 of record JAUCNO010000710.1, on the reverse strand, counting down.
CAGACTCAAAAGACACCAGTATGAAAATACTTGATGACCATGGTGCTGACTGAACTTTCCACCCTATGATATGCTTTCCACCCCGATGCCTTTGAAATCTCTAAGCTTTAGTTCTGAATTAATTATAGTCAATTGCTATGTAAAGCCATACACAAGAACATAATTAGGGTGCCAAAAGTCCAAGCCCTGTCTGGATTTAACTAATCCCAATGGTAAGCAAGTTAGACGTCTCTGGATTGGGTGAGATCGTGGTGGCAGAGATTGACACACCTGAGAAATTTAACTGTATAAGGGGTTGATTCTGTCCCCTCTGGCAGCGTTCGACTAAGCTATGTCTGCCAGGGATCACTTTACTGGGTAGGCAGTGATGACAGGCTCCCTGAACTGTTATCACTGTTTGCACTCAGCTATTTGTTGATATGCCAGGAATTCCTCTTTTTTTGTGTCTTTTTTTCTCTCCCATCACCATTTTTTCTACAGTACATCAGTAAGGTGCAGAAAGACAGCTGTGATGACAGCAGCACTTCAAATAAAGTGCTGTCTTTAGACCCACACAGTTCTGTTTACTCATCTAATTGTATTCATTGCAAAGGGCATATCTGCCATTTAAAGTGCATGTTCAATAGAAAATCTTTTTCCGACATGAAGCGCAACCACCGGCGACATTGACCCAGTTCCCCTGGTTAACTTTAATTCTCAAGTTATTAGCTATTAAGACTCTGAAACTGGAATGTTAAGGACACTACATCTTACCTTCTGATCTCTTGAGCTCCCAACTTTGTATTGCTGGTGAGTTTTTTTTGATGCCATTACTCAGTGGGATGACCAGACTTGGCTCAGACGCTGGCACCTTAGTCTCCACTTTAGAGAAAGAGGCGATTCGCTGTAATATGGAACCCACACTCTCTTTGGCATGGATATCATCCTGGTCAATATCATTGCTGATCTTCATCTCTCCTGACAGGGATGGTGAGGCAGGAGCCACCTGGACCACTTGGGGCTTAGAGACAACGTTGAACTGTGGAGTCTGGGCAGGAGACAGAGGCAATGGAGATTCACTGATGTTGGGTACTGGGATAGCTCCAGGAGGAGTGATAGGCTCTTTCTTTTCGATGTTGTTGTTGTTATTGTGGACCATGGGTAGGTCAGTGCTGTCCAGACTGCTGATAGATGCAGAGGGACTTGCTGAGACAGTGGAACTGTTGGATAGGGTGTGGAATCTTGGAGGTGGTTTAGGTGCTCCTGGAGATTCTGTCTGAGACTTGAAAACCAAGTTGTCAAGGTCAAGAGGGAACTTGTTGAGGCGAACCGGATCTTTAGGTCTAGGTGACTGGCTGTTGATAGAAGAGTCCCTTGCAAAGGTACTGCTGTTATGGATGTTATGGGGATTCCACTGGGGACTTGTATTAGCAAATCGTGATCCAGGTGAAATCACTCGTCTCATTCCGGCAGTCTCCATCTGGAGGTCCAAAGAAGGCATGGAGCCATGGCTAATACCCATGGGTTCAGTTGGGATGACCAGAGGACCCTCCAGCTCTGAATGGAACATGTTTCCATGTGAGGAGAACTTCTTCAGAGCAGGGCTGCCTAAACGTTGGGCTTTGAAATCCCCAACACCGACAGGACTTTGGGGAGGGCTTGTGTAGGAGCAGAGTTTTGAAGAGGCCTGGTACTCCAGACTGGAAGATGAGCTGTGGAGACTGTCGTTGTCACTTCCTGGCCCAGAAGATGAAGTGAAGCCATTAGGGTTGAATTTGTTTTGAAAAGAGGCAGCTCGGTTGATCCCAGTATTGGCATTGATAGTGGGCTTTCCCATTGTCCCTCGGTTGAAGGATAGGCTGGAAACCATCCTATTTCTCAAAACGGGGCTCTGGGCAGGACTACAGCTGATACTTATCCTGGAGCGATAAGGAGGGGACACTTGGTTCCCTGGACTCCTCACATCATTTGTCTTGTTGAGGATAGCATTCGGGCTGATGGGAGATGTGACAGAAGATGTAGTGGAGAATGTAGGGATCTCGTTCACATCATCAATATCAAAGGATCTCTTCAGAGCTGTACAAAGAAAGAACACACAAACTTGATTAATTTCCAATGTTAGAAGACACTCTTGAAGGCTTAATGAATAATAAAAGACATATCCTAAAATTAGGTCAGTTAAATTGTACTTAATAACCAAAGGGCAAATTTCACTTACAGAACAACTAGGCTATAATTTTTCAGGTAATACGTTTCTAAATTGGTGATAATTCTGATAATACATCAAAGATTTAGACCTCTGTCATGATAGAAATCATAAATCAGCTAAGACAGTCATTTCCTGTTTTTGATTTAAAGAGGCACTAAAACCTTAAAAGGATACACTTCACGGTGAGGGCAGCCTGGAGCCTGTCAGACAGATTTTGAAGGGCCAAGCCATAATTACAATGCTGTATGAGCAATCTTGCTTTGAGGGTGATATAACAACTATGAACAGATCTGCTTTATTCAAGCACCCAGGTTAGGTATCGTAAGTCTTTGAGAGATTAGGACTAAGGTAGATTAAAATATTTGCACATAGTACAAACAAGAGTTAATGATCTTTCATTCAAAAGAGATGATAATTCAGCACTATTGAGATAATTCTGAATATACTAAGTCCAGAAAAATTAACAAACAAAAGCATGAGCTATATAATTAATGCATGAAAATATATCTGCATTATTTTTGCTTCTCACATAATTATAGTTAAGTAATACTCAGATTTTTTTTTTATTATTACCAGAAAACACAAGGACTATAAATTATGAAAGCAGAACATTCTGCTCAGAGTTCAGAGTCAAAATCTACACAGACTTTAAACTTTAAAAAGCATAATGGCATTTGCTGTCAATTAAACATGTGTGCTAAGGACATGTATGATAAGACAGTGGAAACTCTCATGGGGCTGAACGGTAAGTCTACACCTGGAGCATGTAAATTTTGGTGACACTGTATAATCCCCTCATTCTCAGAAGCAGCAACACAAAGCCGAAGGCAAACAGTGCTTTCCGACCTTTTCCCTTTGTGAGAGGCAGTGGCTTTTCCTCCAGCACAAAGGACCAATTCAAAGACACAGTGTCAGGGGCTGAAGGCTTGGATTACAACAGCCCTTCACCGTGACTGAGAATTCCAGTGGCGAACAGTACAAACGTCCTAACAGCTCTGTGGCAGACCCAATTAGAAGTGGCAGCTTGAGAATTTCACATAGACACCATTGCGCCATGTGATGACAATTGGATGCGTCTAGGGTGTGATGCCATGATGGGCTTGCTGTTGCAGACCACCACGGCTCACATGCCATCTTTGGCATATCTCACACCCAGGTACCATGACAGAACGTCAGAGGTTTTCAACCCTCTTCAGGTGCTGCCTTGTGTAAACAAGCAGATATCAGTGTGAAGTTATCATAGCATCTCGCCCAGCAGCCCTGATTTTATCTTCACCCGGCAGGGGGCAGGGCTAGAGCCAGGGTCGGCTTTCTTCCTGTAGGGTATGCTACCAATTAGAGTCACGAAGACTACAGGCACTAAATGAAATCACATTTCACGCAGGAACAGCCCCCTCTTTTACAGTGAGGAGACCAGAGACCCTTTGTTTCAGCTCGCCAGACATCATCTTCACAGCTGTGAAAGTTTAGGCCTAATCGAATTCCAGCAGCAAGGCAGTCCGTGCATCATGCTACACGCAATGTCATTCTCTTCAGAGCCCCAGAAGGCATTTAATATGAAAAGAACACCATCAGGGTGCCATTTGATGCAGAGGAGGAGAGGTGAAAGTTGCTGTGTGTACTCACAATGGCACTCAAAGTGATCGAGAAGTGCACTTTGGCAAAGAAGTGCACACCACTTTAGCTGACTACAGTTCGGAAAGCAAAAGAAAAGACACTAAGCGAGGGAGGGACAGCAAACCAAGTGGCAAAGTCTAACAGCTTTTTTTTAACGGTGCAGCACATGCAAGTGTAAACTTGTACTCCCCTTTGACTGAGATAAAAGGGGCCGGTATCAGGTAATTACTGGCACCCTGTCAAACGCTCAGGAAATAATTACGCTGGCAGCCGAGCGCACCATCTCTGTGCTGTTCAATATTCTTTCTCACAGCTTTGCTGCAGTTTAATCCTCTCTGTTAACACATGGAGCAGCACAATGCCTGCACAATCTGATAAAAGAGAGGAACCTGAGAAGCTCCCTCTTTGCCATGCTCTCTTTTTCCTCACGACTGAGTCTCGAGACTGTTGGCTGCCTGTGATGGCTCTTCAAGAAATGGGATAAATGTCAGGGCCTCCTGTGATGATTATGCTTCCTGTCAAATACTTTGCTGACATTCTTTCATTAAGGACATTTTGGGTTATTTTGCAATTTCCTGTTAATAATCAGGTCCAATGCAGATGGGGACTGCTTGACCCTTGGAGAAAAGGTTGATGCACTCATGGGCTACATAAACACAGATAACCATTTGTTTTTGAAATAAGAGCCAAATAAATAGGTCAATCAAAAATAAAATGCATCAATCCAAACTTTGTGAAACATAAAAGAATAATTCAACAGTTTTTGGTCCATACAATAGAAGTCATTAATCTTTAAAACATCATTGCACTCCACTGACAATTCAAAAGAAAGCCACATGTAGAAGAATAAAAGATGTGATCCCTTCCTCTGTACGTTTAGAGATTCAGGATCAAGCAGTTCATGGTTTTACGACACTAGCTGCTATGCTACTTTGGACCTAAGGTTTATGATGAGGGGCTGCAAGGCAAACAGAGAAAGGCCTGGGGATGACTGCAGAGGGGGTCGTCAAAGAGACAGTTGGGGGAGGTCCAGGGGACGTCACACAGTCACTGATGGATGTATGTTGCCTATCCAAGACATTTCTGTTTAACACATATAGATCATTTGCTCATAATCAGCAATATTTCCAGTGTAAATGTAGCTCCTCTCCTCATCTGATAGTCCTGGGAGGGAAAGCTTTAAAGATGCACCTATAGGGAGAGTGAATCATTGGCCAGGCGGATGAGGGGGGGTGGATTATGGGAGGGGGGCAAGTTTGGGCCTGTTGTGGTTTTCCATCCCCCACCATTACATTCCTCACAGGTATTCCCAGACGACCCCTTGAAACACCACCCTAAGCACATATCTCAGACGTAGCTCGGACCACCTCTGCTAAGGCACATCTGGAAGCTGAATTCCGAGCTGCCATTTTCAGCATTGCAGCGATGTGAATAGGGCGCTGCATTCACACCCCCTGGGGGCAATGAAAAACTTTCACACAGTCACATATACTCTCTATTACACCTTTTTAGCCTTTTGGTTTGAATTTAGCTCCTGCATCATCGTGATCCGGGATAACTACATGCGCTATTCAACACCACAGCTTTCATTACCATTTCAGATTTGACATCTTATGTTCCAAATGGGAATGAAGATTAAAACAAGTGTGAAAAAAAGCAACTCGTGGCTGATAATGGCATTTGATGGGCTTCAGTCCACATATACCAAGTATGTGCTATCAACTATCAGGCAATTACATAGAAACATGCCTGAGCCACTTTGGGTTCTTCAGGACTCCTCTTTCTTTCTAAACGTAACTTGGCAGCTTTTTGTAGAATCTGATATTAGAGAAATATTTTAGAGGCTAACTTTTCTAAATACTGATCAAAGTGTAAACAACGGTTGAATAAAGCTAGACACAAGTTTCGGGTGGACCTGTTTTAGGAATGATAATCAAACCGATACTGAGCTGAGATAAATATAATCCCTAAATGTACTATCCTCCATCCATAAACTACCATTATACCCCAATACTTTATAAAGATGAAGTTATAATTAGTGCTTTGTGAGAATGCCACACGGCAAATTTTGAAGGTATGAATATTTGAGATACAGCCAAGGAAAAGAGGCTAGTTACTGTAATTGCCCCTAATCAAGCTCAATCATAAATTAAATATCTGTGACTGACACAGCCACATGCAACATCAGAAAGCTGTGCTACTGTCTACGAGCAAAATAAATAAATAAACATAAGCATTTCATAAATTTGAAAAAAGCACAGTGAAAACACAAAACACCATACAAAATATGTCCACTATGAATTCTGTATATTAAAAATTAAATAAATGAATTAACAGAACTAAAATGAAACTAACAAAAAAATTAAGTATGTATTATCTACCCAAGTCACACGTTACTACACTAAATAGTGTGAGAACAACAACAAACTGGACAACTATTTTATAAAACAGTAGTATTTGCTGAAATAGATAACATCTCTGAATGACACCAGATGGTCAAGTGATGAGGCTTTCATTAAATGGCACATTTCTAGAGTTCAAGGTCTAAAGTTTACAAAGTTCAAGGTCATTTTGTGTCATGGTTGTTGATAACATTTCAGAACTTAACTTGGCAGTCTATTTTTTTTCCTTCCTCCCAGTTGTGTCCATGCACACAAACACAGACAAAGTACATAGATATTTCATGCAGACCTTTAAGCTTAGCCTCCCTTATCCCACAAGGCTTTACCAGGGGCCCTATATCTCCTCAATCTTTATTCTATGACTCCCATAATGCTGTGAGGAATGCACTGCATAGGGTGAAAAAGTAAGGAAAACCATCATCCTTTTTAAATGTAGACTTCAGTGAATCAGTACCACGAATCAAGAATACAAAGTAAATGTATAGCCTCAAGCTATACCATACGCTCTAATCTGTAATGGGCCAGTCTCAAATTACACAACAGGAAGGTTAAGGCTGGTTCTTTTGGACATATTTTGCCTTTCCCTCATTTCCACACATTCACATTTACAGGAAATGCATCAGTCATCACCCGCTGAACAGCCATCTCCGTGCACCAAAAAAGTTCATGCCTACAATTAAACTTCTACTGATAAGACATTGATGACTGCTTTTCACAGTCACTCGACCACAAACGGCCATATAAAAGAACCAAGGATCTCACTATACGTCCCACAACATTCCAAGAGGCGTTTTCCTCAGAATGAACAGCGCTTCTGTCCATCTTCACTCAAGCACATGGAGGCACACTGATCTCTTGTTCGGAAATAACCTTGTTGGCTGGTTTGAGGTGAAGCTGAAAGAATTTAATGCCTCGCTTGTGGCATCATCTACAAGGAATCACATGGCCAGTGTATGAATCTGAGAAAACTGTAGCGGCCAACACTAAGAACAAATGGACGGCATTGATCCCATCTTCTAGTTAAATTCAATTTCGCCCTTGTCTCAAGTCATAATACTTTCTAAGAGCTTAATAAAAGTAAGATGTAACTGATAGAAATCAAGGCATGTCAAGTGATTTTGTTTAACGCATTGGCAAAATGTTGAGCCCTATAGTGCCGTTTCAGCTCTGGAAGGAACACACCCAGAGAACATGTTTGTTTACTGCTTAGCAAAAGACACCTCAATCTTCCCTGTCATCATGTGTAATTGCCAAAGTCTTCTTAAGAAGGAGTTTTTGAAGCATCTACCAGACTAACCTCTGCGCAACATTACCAAGGTAGCAAAAGCACTTCCTCAGACAGTGTTTAGCTGACAACTGTTTCTACATAGCACACAAATATAATAATACATGGTGCTTTATTCTGAGCGCTTGAACTAATTTGTTTTTCCTCTTCACATCAGCACCTGTCTAAACACTGAGAGAAACTATTGTTCTCCAGTCCCAGCGGTGTCCGTCCATGACGGATCTATTGGAAAGGGTGCCTCTCTTTTTCAGAAGTGTGTCAGATTCAATAGTGAACACAGCTGTAGTGAGGGTTGAGAAGATGGTTCTTGACGCTCTGCAGTTTAAAGAAACAAAGGTTTGGGAGCATGCTAAGATAATTACAGCAGCACACCACAGGAACTTTCACCACATTCATTTTGTACAACTTTTGAAAGTTCTTTAGACCAGACAGACAGATAGATACATGGATGCTGCACCTCGTAATAATACCAAAAGTACACTTAAATTAGGTCATGTTGTTTTATGAAAATAGATTTTGCATACATAAATTATACACTTAATAGGATCACTTAAACATGCCCTTATGACCTAACACAGACTAACCAACCCAGCCAAAGTCTTGCCTCTAGTCATCCATGCGCTTAGGGTCTGTGTAGAAAATGGACGTCTACACTTTACAAGAAAATTACAATAACGCATCAACCAAACTTGCATAAATGTCCATAATCAATAATAGCATGCCAAAATAGACTTTTTAGAAGTAAAATAAATCTACATCCTAGTTATTATTACATTTTCGAGGTGCATTTAATAGCATACTCATGGCGAAAGTGTTAAGAAAAGTTTTTTCAAGTTTTTAAGCCCTTAATCTCTAAGTAATTATACTTGCTCATAGCTCTAAAATAAATAAATAAATAAACAGATACAATTATTAAAATGAATGAGCGCGCGCGCACTTACCCTCAAAATCAGACAATATCCCCTCCAGATGATCATTGACCGAGATATCTGACATCCTGATTTCAGTTCAGGGGAAACCTCCAGCCTCAGTGGCACGCAATCACAAGAAAAAAACTTTGCGAAAACAGCACAAAACCTCTTAAAAGATTGTCAAGTTTATCCGACGATTTTGGGGCTTATTTTGCAACAAAAAAGTTGCGATTTTGGTGGGAGTCGTTTCTCATCTGAGGGCGCAGAGCAGAACGTCAGATTCAATAGAGACTCAAAAGCAGACAAACCATCTGATAAACCTCCTCCCTGTGAGTCCTGCCCCCTCACAAACAGAGTGGTGGGTGAAGTGACTCCCCACCCTTCACCCCACCCTGCGGCTACACCTGAAAAAGGCAAGTCTGTCCCCCTTCGTTTGCTGTTTTTGTTTGTTTGTGTGTAGGGAACATGCGTACCCCTCGAAGAAGACGGCTCTTTGTCCTTATCTCGTGAGAGACGAGGGAGGGATTGCTTTTAAGTGGATTTCTTGAGAAGCCGATTATTTATCAATGAAACACTTTGTATGCGAAGCAGCAGGGCTTTAAGGTTTGTAACTGACTCATGCGGTCTGAACGCCACCGTGCAGCGCCATATATTGGGGGACACCAGGGCACGGCTTGTTGTGGCACAGTTTAAATTGAGTAAACTGAGAAAAGATTATCTTTGGACAACTGCGGGGCATATTGTCACAATGGCACAAAGAAAAAGTCAACTGCAGAAATTAAATTTCATGAAACTAACAGCAAACGTCAAAAGATAACAACCTCAAGCCAGTGCTTGGCCAGCTAATACTGCAATAAATTGTAGCTTCATAACATTTAATAAAACTTGTGACATGTGACGGCCTGCCCCCAGAACATCCATTTTCCATTTTCTAAGAACAAAGTTCAGCTTTTTAGGAAAATCTGCTTTAATTCTGTTCTAATTATGTTACTTAAACCTACATTTTTACTTTCAGAGGAAACGCATGCCGTTTTATTGGACTTCACTTATTTAATCAAAAATGCAGTAAAAGTAGTTTATATATATTTCAATTTAAAAGAACTGCACTTATTTAAAATAGTTTTTTGTAATAACGTTAAAGTCAACAAACACACACACACACATATATATATATACATATATATATATATATATATATATATATATATATATAAACATATATATACACATATACATATACATATA